>CAIGRO010049972.1:0-14246 GCA_903798355.1 Fraxinus baroniana
TTTTCCATTTTCCATGGAAAATAAAGCCAATCAAACGGAGCCTTAGTTCTGCTAAAGTGCATTGTCAGACTGCAAAACATATTGAAAAATCCTTTTTTTACCTAATTTTTTTCCAAATTGACTGATGACGGCCTCCAATTGGGGAGTGCATGGGCCCACAGGCGCCTCTCAATAGGGGACCGACACTTGTCAATTCGATAATTCATTAGGTAAAAAATTAGGTACGTGTAGCATAATCTAACAATATTATACCCCATTTTGTTGAAGGGTTAAAATTAAATTTTTAGTAAATTTTGATAAAAGTTAATGGAATATATAGTTAAAAAATTGTGAAATCTATAAAATATATGGTTAAAATTAATTGTTACTTTTAATTTAAATTAGAATCTAGATTTTAATTTTCACCAAACAGGAGCTAAGTTCATGTTAGAGCCCCATTTTTGCTATATGATGCATTTTGGAGTAGTGGAATGATGGAGGATATGTGATTAAAAATTAAGGAAAAATTTTGGGTTATATGTAATATTATCTTATCGAATAATGAGTGGATGAAAAGAAAAATTTAAAATAGTAGGATTAAACCAGGGGTAAAGTATGATTTGTTGGTCAATTACTTTTTAAATAATTATTTTATATTCTTTGAATGCTTTTCCTTTTAATTCCTGTGGGCTCACTTTTCTACCAAATTAGGGGAGAGCCAGGCCCACCAGCTTCGAGAAAAATATATGTTTCTTGGATAAGTATATTTTAGGTGTCTTGAGATTACTGATTATTTCATTTCTAGTTTAATATGATTACATACGAAAACAGAAATTTATTTTATTAGTTTAATAATGAAATCCACTATGTTAAGTTTCAATAAATTAAGCATTTATTGCATTATGACATGAGTTCCCTCCTAGAAGTTACTATTTTTGAGCTTAACTTACTTTTTTCTAAAAATAAGAATTTTACTTCTCTTTAATGCCCATTTGGCCTGTATTCCACGTTATAATGAGATAAATAGTAACCTTTTATTTCATCGTATGTGTTTGAAAAATGTGTGGTTAGAATTTTATTTTTTTCTATTTTTTAGTTTACGTGTAATATTATTTTATTTGAGAATGTATAATTGATAAGAAGAAAGAAAAAAAAAATTATAATTTAATGGAGAATAATGAAGGTCAAACTGCCGTTTAAATTACTTGTGTTTTTTTGTTTAAATTAAACTAACGTGCTCTTATTGAAAAGAATTCGATCTACTTAACAAATTCAACATTGCCCTCAACAACTTTATGAAAGTTGCCACTTGATAGCTAGATTAATGAAATGTTATCATCATTGTTCATGGAGTAGTGATAATCGAAGTGGGGTGGAACAATAAATGAAGGAGTCATACCACCTATACCGATGATGATGCACATGTTCTCTCGTGTTCTTGATTTCAAACCATAAAACTATTTTGCAATTGTTCTTAATACATGATTAAGGACCTTTTAAACAAGGCTTTCGAAAAGTCAAAAATCGATTTTGAAATTAAAAAGTTATTTTGAATATGTTTGAATAGTTTCTTGAAACTGTTTTGTCTAGTTAAAGAACTTTTATATAAATTTTACTTAAATATCTTCCTAATAAAGTTTTTCTGTAAGAAATAGAAATAAATGTATAAGTCCAACTAAATGGACATTAAGTGCTTGTGCGGAAGTGATTTTCGAAAAATTACTTTTATTCAATTATACATTTTTCAAACAGAATCAATTTTTCGTATTTTTTAATAATTTTTTCCTACTTTAAACCTTCGCGTTTGATAAAAGAAAAAACACACTTCTCAACGGATTTTAAGTTGTTAAAGTGTCAATTAGGAATGACAAAAAAGTTTGACGGTTCGGACTCGGCCAGTAAAAAGCTTGAGCCGGGCCCGACTCGGGCCAAGCCCCGTTTTGGTGATGTCATGATGCACCTTCTCGTTCCTCATCTATCAATTGTGGATTGAAAAGTACAAGAAGATATTTGTCCATTTGTCGTAAATGAAGCAATCATCGTTAAACATGCAAGGAATGATAATTGAGAATAGTAAAATTTTAGCATTTTGAGTATTTAATTATGCAAAATTGTTTAAAAAGTGTAATGATAGCACTAGCACGTGCTCAAGTCAAGTTTTTAATTCTAATGAATAGAAAAAAACAACTTAAAAAATTAAATAATTTAAAAAAATATACAGTACTGTGTATAAATATCAACTCCACTACACTATTCTTGATTGCTTCATTTGGTTCTATCTAATCGAACATATCGTGTCATCCAAAAATATTTTTGATTTTTCTTTTTTAAAAAAACTCACAATGTTTTTTTTTTTCTTGGAATATTTAAAAGAGGAAAATATTAGCCTACCAATCAAAGAAAAAGGAAAGTCCACACGTTCACATCAGTAATAGGTCTAGTATTTGCCTGCCAGTAAAAGGTACAACTCTTTTTTCTCAACGTACAAACATCCATGAGTGAGATAATCTTCGTGCATAATGTGTTTTAACTACGAAGGTCGTTGAACTGAAACTTTTCTTTCCTCTTGTTTGACCTCTCTCTCTCTCTCTCTCTCTCTCTCTCTAAATTTTCACACAAATTATATATATATATTAAGATGCACACATAATCAAGTGTATAGCCGTTGTATTGTTTAGATAGAAGTAAAGGGAAGTTAAGAAATTCAGAGAAATGCCGCCAGCGAGCATTCCGTTGGTTTTGGTGGCGTTGGCGTTGGCGTTGGCAGTGGCGGTTTTACCGGCTGCGGCGGTGTTTGGTGGTGAAGGTAAGAGCTTGACGTTGACTCTAGAAAGGACGAGTCATAACGGAGTGGAGATGAGTCAACTCCGGGACCGTGACCGAGCCCGGCATGGTAGAATCTTGCAGCAACAGCTGACGGGGGTGATTGATTTCCCAGTTGAAGGAACCTACGATCCTTTTCTTGTTGGGTATGATTATCTCACTATAATATATATTGCCATAGGTGTATATGTCCGTATATGTATACACGAATTAATTGAATGTGCAGCTATAAATTGTACTGAAATTATCCCGAAAACAAGAAAAGAGAAAGGAATTTGATGGGTTCTTGGCTAGCATATATATATATATATATATATATATATGTTTTGGAATATACAAGATAATTTGTATATTTGGGTCTCAAATTTTACGTTATGATTAAATTGGTACTTATTTTATCTTTTGGATCTTACTTTCAAGGCTATATTATACAAGAGTTAAATTGGGGACTCCTCCAAAAGAATTCTATGTACAGATTGATACTGGAAGCGATGTTTTATGGGTCAGTTGCAACTCCTGTAATGGCTGCCCAACATCCAGTGGACTCCAAGTAAATTCATCGTTATCGTGTGAAAATTTTCATTTTTTTTAGTGTCCCCTTCCAATTATGTCACAGAATTATTCGATGACATTTCTTTAGTAGGATTTTATTGCATTTTAACAGATTCAGCTTGAGTTCTTTGATCCTAGGAGCTCATCGACGGCTTCACTGATCCCCTGTTCAGATCGAAGATGTGATTTGGGATCTTCCGATTCATTGTGTTCGAGTCAAAACCAGTGCAGTTATAGGTTCCAGTACGGTGATGGCAGTGGGGCTTCGGGTTTTTATGCATCGGACTTGATGTATTTTGACACAATAATTGGGAATTCGCTGGCCTCAAATTCTTCAGCACCTATTGTTTTTGGGTGAGTTAATGATGAATCATAATTATATATTCAGTATATTTCATCTGACCCACATATTTCGTAGCCTCTCCTAAGCCTCAGTAAGGAGAAGGGTTGTTCTACCGTATCCTGAAGAGAGCAAAATGACAAATAATGATTTTATGTAGCTGAACTCTAAATTTATTGAGAATAAGGCTAAGTTTGTTGTTTAGTCAGTGTATTCTTTAATCTTTGTTTGACCATTCTTTGTTTGACCTTGTTGCATTGTCTCGACACAGCTGTAGCACATCGCAGACGGGGGACCTTACCAAGATGGATAGGGCTGTTGATGGTATATTTGGTTTTGGACAGCAGGGTTTCTCTGTTATTTCACAGCTTTCATCACAAGGAATCACCCCGAATGTGTTCTCTCATTGCTTAAAAGGAGTTAATGGTGGCGGCGGCGGCATATTAGTACTCGGTCAGATTGTGGAGCCAAATCTCGTATACACTCCACTTGTCCCATCACAGTATGGATTTCCTCCTGTCAATTACTTTTGTGGCTCATCTCATTTTTCCTCATCGTTACCAAGTTTAATCTTCCATATAAGGTGCTCATGTTCTAATTTTCAAGGAAATCTATGAAAGGCAAAATGCTTATTTTAATAAGTTTGCTCTTGATTGCGATTTTATGAGTTCAGATTATTTAACAGTGTGTGCTATTTTCAAATTTATTTTATTTTATTTTAATTTTTTCTATGGCCGTGTATATATACCCCCTAGAACTGTTAAATAATCTTATTCTTCAAGTTTGGTGTTTTGTCCATTACATACAAATGCATTGAAGTTTTGAACTGTACAACTGAAGTTTGATATTATTTCTGTATCTAAACTGTCAGGCCACATTATAACTTAAATTTGCAGAGCATTGCTGTTAATGGGCAGATATTACCCATTGATCCAGCAGTGTTTCAAACATCTAGTAACCGGGGAACAATAATTGATTCTGGAACGACTTTGGCGTACCTCTCAGAAGAGGCTTATGATCCTTTTGTAAACGCTGTAAGTATGATGATGAATTTTCTGATTTCTCATATAACTTGCATCTTAAATTTATAAAGGATCGCCAAGCTTAATAATTTACTTATAAGGAAATAAGTATATTTTGATATATAATTTCTATTGATAATAGTAGGAAATAAGTAACCCCACCTTGTTTCGAAAGTAACCCTATGTTACCGGAAAACTTAATTAACTTGTTTTACACTTTTACTCACAAGCAAGAAAAGAAGCATATCCGAACATTTTTGGACCCAAGAATTCACTTAAAAAGTAAATTCGAGTTTTAAGCTTAGGCGAACATGCATAAGCAAGCTACATTTTGAACTATAAATCTGTTTGTTTTTAAGTGTGTGTTTGTGATTATCTATGGCCACAGCGAGACTTTAAAGAATTAGAATATTTTCTTTTGTGCAGATAACGCAGACAGTTTCACAATCTGTACGCCCTGTTGTTTCCAAGGGAATCCAGTGCTATCTAATTACCTCCAGGTTCTTTTGGAAGACACGATATCCTTGTCTAGATATTTTTGAGCTAGTTGGTTGATCATTTCCATTTATTAATTTTTGTTTATTATCACTACAGTGTCTCCGAGATATTTCCCCCAGTTAGTTTAAACTTTGCTGGTGGGGCATCAATGCTACTGAAGCCTGAAGATTACCTCTTACATCAGAACTCCATTGTAAGTCAGCATTTTGGACCTGTTTGAACTGATTTCTCTTCTCAAAGTGCTGTGTGCTTAAAAATATAAATAATTAGGTTTTAAATTTACTTATGGGTATTTACTTAGTTGCTTTTTACCCGAGAATCCGTACTTTCATGTGGATTTTTTTTAAAGATTGTGATAGGGCCTCACTCCCGTTAAAATCTTGTACTTATCAAGATTCATGAATGACAAAAATGCAAAAGCATTATTTTACCTCTCATAATGTTTCATTTCTTGTTCTATCAATTCCTTTACTGGCCAAAGAATTTCCTTCATGATTAATCTGAACTATAAAGATATTGTGTGATTGTGTCCAATATTAGCTATTGCGACTAGTGTTTGCATTATCATTGATCTTCCTGTCTCTAGGATACTTGTACATGTCTTGCGCTTGTCAATGTGCAATTGTTGTATTAGGGCAACCAATGCATTAATATCACCGAAGGGCTAATAAACGCAGTTGATCTTTGATGCTTGTATTGAAGTCGTCGTAAAATGACTTGTTTGGTACGGTGAATTAAACAATTATTGAACGTTATTAATAAAGAGAAAAAGCTATTATTTGGGCAATTCTACTTCTTAGGACTGTCTCATATTACGTGCTAAACATGCCCTTGTTGTATTTTGTTTCATCTAGAAGATTGATTCCATACCGATACTACACTTTTGGGCTAATGTGCTTGTACCATCTTGTTTAAAAGCATTTTTTGTCGTCTTATTGTCAATGTCATAACACTATTTTGCATGGTTTGCTCGTGCAGAGTGATGCTGCAGTATGGTGCATTGGTTTTCAGAAACTCCAGGGTCAAGGGATTACGATTTTAGGAGGTATGGCTCATGGGGAAATTAAAGTATCAGCTAACAGAGTGTTTCTGCATATAAAAAAATGAAGTCTCAGAAAGTATTACCATTAATATACTTTTTTTCTATCCATTCACGCGTCTTGCTCACTCCATTTAATCTAATAAATGTGTATATGCATACTTGTTAGTCGTGTTAACACCAAATATTAATTTGAATTAACTTATGTTGCAAAATTACATGTATCATTTTTCTCAAGTTGAGATGAATCTAAATTAATTCTTCATCACTTTATAGGAGTGTTACTAACTTTTATCTTTTGGTTGTAATTATGTGTAGAATAATTCTTCGTCTAGTGCTACGGTGTTTTTCGACATTAGTACTATGTCGGAAAAGTGCTTATGTATGTTGTTTTCCATTAATCCATTATTTTTATCTCTTTGCAGACCTTGTCCTGAAAGATAAAATTGTTGTATACGATTTGGCCGGTCAACGGATTGGATGGGCCAATTATGATTGTAAGTTTTTACTACTTACTTTATACCTATATATAATTATTGATGTACATTTATTCTTATGTGGTTCATTTGCATGTTGATTTCTTATATGCTTTTGTAAAGAGCAATTATTTGTGTATTTGATCGTCAAATATAATGGTGGTATACGAGCCGAGCCGCTCGATGGCTCGTGGGGCTTGGCTCTTCCCGGTCTTGACCCATGGGCCACTTGGGGCTCAATTTTTTTCATGAACCAGCTCGTCTTGAGCTTTTGGGCCGTCTCGGGCTCGTCCTTAGAGCTTAGTCGGCTAGACTCTGCTTGGCCATTTTCTCCCCTAGATGTGGAAGTTCTAGCAAATGAACTTACTCGTGACTTTTAATTGTAGAGATAGTTCATGTCTCTTTATTAATTGTGCAGTCTCATCATTGTCTAAGTTAACGGATTTAAATTCATCCCATATAGGTTCATCTTCCGTGAATGTCTCTACAAGCACTGGCAATGGCAAAACCGAATTTTTCAACGCGGGACAAGTCAACAATAGTTCGTCACGTCTCGATTACTACGAGCTGATACCAACTATTGTTCTAGCTTTCTCATTTTATGTATTAAGTCTTTGTCATAGTTACATTCTTTAACATTTAGGGGAGGAATTTTACATTTCTTACTATAGTTTCTGGTCCAAAGAGATGTTCGTAGCAATCGGTACGTCTTGTGCCGTATAATAGATTGCAGTTTCGAGCTATTCTAATTTGTTGATTATTGTAGAATTACTATCCCGGAACGGGATTAACTTTAGATTTCATACGGGAATATTTTATTTATACAGAAGTAATTTATTGTACACTTGATTAATGTGATTTTTGCTCACTATAGTATAAATTTGGTTAGAAACCAGTCTCTCTCTTGTTTTCGTTATTTATTTTGTTTGAACAATTGTACTGCAACTTGAGCATGTTTGGCACGTATGATTGAATAGTATTGGACAATATTAAGGGCATGTTCGGTAGAGATTAAAATTGAAAAATTAGTCGTTATTATTGACTTTTATTAGATGAGTAGAACTCGATAAAGACTATATTTTCAATTTTAATCCGATTTTGAGTTGTACCAAATAAGCTCTAAGAGAAGAAAATGAGACTAAAATTTTGTTGAGTTCTATCAACTATTAAGTTCCAAAAATGCGCTTTTTGTTTCATATCTTCGACGTGCATCTTGAAGTTATCATATAATTTTTCATAAATTGAATTACCTTTTGTAATTGGGCTGTGACATGATTTGAACTGAAATTTTAAATTTACTGTTACCACATTTGAATCAATTCACGACTTTAAACATGTAGATAAGAAATATGTATGTTTGTAATTACTTATTTGCGATCAATGAACAAATAAATAACTTTATAGTAGAAGAAAAATGACCATAAACTTTCAAATTAATCGATCGATTAAAAGAAAAGTACAACCATTTGAAAGATTAGTGAAGGGTAAGGAAACAACTAGCACATATAAAATGAGCATGAAGGCTGAAAATAGGAAGCTCAACTGCTTAAGAATGAGTAAGCCTTTGATGAAGCAGCCCTCTGTTTGAAATAATTTATGCGAATACCTAAAAGCCTTCTATTTTCATCAAATGACTCAGCTCCCCTTGGCTCTTCCATCATCCGCTCTCCATTCCCTCCCTAAGCCATGCTCATGTAGTTGCAGCACTTTTCGCTAGACATCATATGTAAGTACTTGTATTCGTGCACTGACAAAGTGGGCGAGTTGTCCTTCACAGCATTATATTAGGATGTGAAATACAAAATAATTGTAATTGAATGGAACAGTGAGTTACATGGTACACTGCGCCGAGCTGTGATGTGTTGATGATATGAAGATATTTAAATGAAAAAATAGAGTTACAGATTTTGTTACTCATATAAATAATCATAAAATAAATAAGCCACGTGGAGGGGAATCGAAGCCTGGAGGTCGACCGACTTGATATTGTGTTTGGCGGTTGCTTACTCATCCGACCCCACGTGCAGGATATCCAGCCGAACCTCCGGCAGGAGAACTTAACCCGTATAAACCGAAGCGCCAAAAGAGGGATTGATGGGACAACACGTTGTTGACACCGCTTCTACCAACCTACAGTGTCCAATCATGAATGAAAATGCAATATAAGAAGATATTGGCATTTATGGCATGATTGATAGATGGTTAGGATGTGATGTATTAGTCAGACAGATGAGGCCACGTAGATAGGATGTGATGTGTTAAACAAGCAGATGAGGCCACATAGTTTACTATATAACGGTATGTGGTTATTGTATCCTACTATAAAAACACACACTTAGCTCCATTTGAAGGTAATGAAAATTTGTACACTTGAAAGAAAACTTGAACTCTCTTTATTTAGAAGTCTACTTCTCAAAACCGACCCCATTTTATCATACTTGAAAGAAGTACAATACTTTCGATATGTTAAGAGCACAACTCGCAAATATTTTGGACGCTTCTTTTTTTTAAGAATAATGCACTAGAACATTAGTCGAGTTGGCACAACTCACTGCAACAACTGGACATTCTCTCATCTTTGATACATAGATTGTTCTATCGTATATACTATACATTTAATTAACATTGATTTTTACTCTTAATATGCTATCATCCAAACTCAAAAACAGCACACTACATTTCATATATTGAATTGGACAATATAACTCACAAATATTTCTAACGTCCTTCTTATATGACGTTTAATCTATCAAATATCAAGTATGACAAAGCATTTTATTCGCATTTAGGAAAGTCTACACATTCTTGATAAAAATCAAATTTTTAGTAGATTTTGATAAAAACTAAATAAAATATATGATTAAAAAATTTGTAGATTTCATAAACTACGTCACTAAAATTAATTACTAATTTTAATGTAACTTTTTAGTTTACGTAACCTAAATTTGAATAGTTACCATCTCGTGACCTTGTAAATTTTAAATAACAGATTAATTTATCACCCTCTTCTCCTGTTAACTTAGAAAATAAACCTTCTCTCTCACACACACCCGCACAGAAACACGCTCAACACACACTTAGAGCTAGGGCTAGGGTTCCTATTAGATTTTCGAAATTTCCAAATTTGTTCGAGTATTCCAATAACAAGATCGATGGCGGAAGAGGTGGCGGTGGAGAGGAACGGTGACGGAGACGACTGGAGCGAAACGAGCGATTACACGTCGGAGGACGAGGGGACGAAGGACTACAGGCGCGGAGGCTACCACGCTGTACGAATAGGTGATACATTCAATCACGGCCGATATGTTGTTCAGAGCAAGCTCGGCTGGGGCCATTTCTCCACCGTCTGGCTCGCTTGGGACACCCAAAAATCTGTACATATCTCAATTCATCTTACCTTATTTGGAAATTTTTACTGTTCTTGTTACGCATTTTCTGTTGTGTTGTGGAGTTAAGGTTTTTCTTTTGAACTAATATTATTCTAGGACATCGGGTAGACGCAACACACACACACACAGAGAGAGAGAGAGAGAGAGAGAGAGAGAGAGAGAGAGAGAGAGAGAGTTTTTATAAAATGCATTGTTTAATTAATCTTTGAACCTAACTATAGTTTGACTTATTGTGATTTTCTTTTATGTTAAAT
This sequence comes from Fraxinus baroniana, assembly GCA_903798355.1. Lineage (NCBI taxonomy): Eukaryota > Viridiplantae > Streptophyta > Magnoliopsida > Lamiales > Oleaceae > Fraxinus > Fraxinus baroniana. Next base: position 10,373 of record CAIGRO010049972.1, read on the forward strand.
ATTTGGGTGATAGAGATATGTAGCACTAAAAGTTCAAAAGAGTGCACAGCACTACACAGAAGCAGCAATGGACGAGATCACTATATTAAAACAGATTGCCGAGGGAGATCCAGAAGACAAGAAATGCGTTGTGAAGCTTTTGGATAACTTTAAGCATTCAGGACCAAATGGACAGCATGTTTGTATGGTTTTTGAGTACTTGGGCGACAATCTTTTGACCCTAATTAAGTATTCAGAATATAGAGGATTGCCTATTCCCACGGTTAAAGAAATTTGCTTCCATATTTTAGTAGGGTTGGATTATTTGCATCATCAGCTATCAATCATACACACAGATTTGAAGCCAGAGAACATATTGCTTCTGTCGATGATCGATCCAGCTAAAGATCCAAGGAAGTCAGGTGCACCTCTTATTCTCCCCTCGAGTAAAAGCAAGGTCATGCCGGAGTCTGGATCTTCCAAAAATGCTAAGTGTTCAGATGCTGACCTGACCAAGAATCAGAAAAAGAAAATCCGAAGAAAGGCCAATCGAGCAGCTGAGAGGCGCGTTGAGTTGGGAGAGGAAGCCGAGCTTGATAGTGAGGCAAGTGGTCCTGAAGATTCTAACCATGATGGCAAATTAAATAGCGACGAGTCCACTGAAGATCCAACAAATATTTCAACTGCAGAAGATAAATTGGACAGCTCTGATGGTGTGAAGGATGCTGGCAAAGGGACTATAGTGCATAAGAGAGGCAGCCGTTTAACAAGGCAGAAGCTATTGGTTGAAGTTGACCGAAAGTGCAAACTGGTGGATTTTGGAAATGCTTGTTGGACATATAAACAATTCACAACTGACATTCAGACGAGGCAGTACAGGTGTCCAGAGGTTATCCTAGGATCTAAGTACTCCACATCAGCTGATCTATGGTCATTTGCATGCATTTGCTTTGAGCTGGCCACAGGAGATGTTCTTTTCGATCCTCACAGCGGCGACAACTATGACCGTGATGAGGTACTGGCACCTCTCTGTACTTGAATATTTTCCGAATTTGAGACTTATAGGATTAATAAACTAAGGTTTTCATTATTGACCGTGGGACCCAAAATGCAATTATAAACGTATATGAATAGAGCAAGACTCGTGTTATACATGAATGAGCAAAAACACCATTCTGCTAAACTGCTTACTGGGTCATCTCTGATTGGCAGTCTGGTTCTGATCATTTCGTTACTAAGTGCTTGTAGTACTGTTTTCTTGTGTTATAAAACTTTATTATGTATCATGATGACTGGACTGTTGCTGTACTTTTGAAATTATTATAGTGGCATTTCATGTTTGCCTTTACATGGAGTACGCTTAACACTCGTTATAAATTTACTACTGCCTTGAAGCAAACAGCCCTGGTGCTGGCACTGATAGTCGTTTGATTGAGCGTCTTTTACAATTCATGCCTAAAAGCATATTCAATTATGTTGCCCGTATCAGGATATCACATGTTGGTTATTGTTATTACTGAGCTTCTGTTAGGCCATCCTTTGTTTGTTGTGCATATTTGAAATTCCATCGAGTGATTTCACCCAGAGGAAATTTCAGTTTTTATGTGGGTATCCAAAGTCGTAGAGTAACTTAAATGATTGTTTTTATGTTGCTTTTTAAATAAAGACTAATTATAATAGGAAGATCTGGATTGATACATGGTTTTTCTATATGGCATTCCAATATAGTCTTGTTATGTTAGGTGGCCAGTATTTGCTGCGCGAAATTTTTGCATGTGTTGACATCTATGTGGTGAAGTATACGGATATTTACTTGTGCATTTCTGTTGACCTATTGGGTTATCTCTGTTTTCCTTTTTTGTAAATTCCTTGATTCGGTTTTTGTAGCATACTTTATAGACATGTTTACTTCATTTTTAAGTGACAGACAGATGACATCACTTTGTAAAAATATCTCTATATAATGTCATTCTGAACTGCTACCTTCTTATGTTAGATACTTAGTCCATGTTTGGCTAATGTTAATAAACTGTTTATAATTGGTCAAACCACTTTTATCCACAAGTTTTATGGAACCCACAAGTACTACCTGCTCAACCATAATTCATTTCTATCTGTTTTAACCAATTATAAACAGCTCCCAAACATGCTTAATGTTGAGTTAGTGCACTCTATTTTGTGTTTGGCTTGGCTCATCAGTGACTTGTGAGTGTCAGCCTGGTTGCTAAGTTTCAGGTTTTCTTTGGTATGTATTATTATTTATTACCATTTATATCAACAATCTGAACCAGTTGCGTAAGATGCATTTCCGTAGCATTTAGTTCAAATTCTTAATTGCATATATTGATTTCTTATTAAATTGATTGGTTTCGCTATTAATTAGTTTCTTTTTCCTTTGAAGGATCATTTGGCCCTGATGATGGAGCTTCTCGGGATGATGCCACGCAAGGTGAGAATTTTTGTTTGTTTGTGAAGAAAGTTGGGACAATTTATTTCTCCTGTTATTGTACCCAACTAAAAGCCTAAAACCATCAATTTTGATTTTTGTGTTGAATTAATTTATGAAGCTTGTTACATTATATACTCCTAAGAGGTAATTTTTCCCATGCTTACACAAACTTTCTGCAGATTGCCTTAGGCGGGCGCTACTCACGGGAATTCTTTAATAGATACGGAGATTTGAGACATATCCATCGATTACGATTTTGGCCTCTCAATAAGGTGCTTGTGGAAAAATATGACTTCAGTGAGCAAGATGCAAATGACCTGTCTGACTTCCTTGTTCAGATACTCGATTTTGTTCCCGAAAAAAGGCCGACTGCAGCACAGTGTCTTAACCATCCATGGATCAGCACAGGCCCTCGACGACTCACCCCTTCTACTTCTTTAGAAAATGGTTACTCAGACAAGCAGAGAGAGAAGGATGAGAGAGAGGCGATGCAGGTCAGAGTGGGAAACATGGCTATTGGCTGACAGAAAACCTGTCAAAGATTCTCAATCTGTACTATACCCTCCAAAACAGTCATGATTAATATAGTCTGGTACTGTCAGTTGGGAACCTACTTAATCATGAGCATCGAAAATAAAGCAATTTCGATTCTCAAACAAGGATCTGCTTTATATTTAGATAGAAACTGTGATTAAAATTGTACCTTAGATAAATTCTGCAAACTCTTTTGCTGATTCACGAACTTCAATTATTACGATCTACAATTCAAGTTGTCCAATTGTCCAACCTCTAATGGTGATCCACACAAAGAACAAGAATGACGGTTAGGGTTTTTTTTTCTCGTGCTAGCAAGAATAAAGAATAATTCTCTTTAGTTTTCAAACTCTAGAAATCTATTAATATAAGTCTAAGCGGGTTCGGCACGTCTCTTAAACTAAACTCGGTTCAATATTTAATTAATCAAATTAATTAAATCTGGTCCATGAATTAAATAATCCAATTAATTAATTCGAGCCTATTAATAAGCAATCTAATTATTTATTTATCCAACATTTTTAATTAATTAATTGGTAAATTTCAGTCTTTTGGTTCTCTTTTGTGTGTGACCTATTAGGTTCCCAATCACAATGCCCAACAATGTGAATTATTATTTTGATCTAATCAAAATTGATAAATTAAAATATTCCTTTTAATTTATCATCAATTCACATCTGTCGTCCAAATTGACATCTAACAATGTGTCAGGGCAATACATGTGAAAATGTCGTGTGGTATGACAAAATCAAATTCGTTCGTTTACCGTGAAACTAAAATCCTTTCGTCAATATGATCCGATCAATTATGAGATATGGATATGTGTCAATCTCAATTATCGATCATGTCTTTTATCCTACTGTTAAGTCAATGTAAGTCGAAAACTCATTTTCGACTTATGAGTTCACCATG
>CAIGRO010049977.1:0-12526 GCA_903798355.1 Fraxinus baroniana
CTTCTCCCTTTTGCTGTCGTGTCCAAGTGCAAAGCCAAGGATCCGATCCATATCCTGTGTCGGTATCCGTGTCATGTCGACACGGATACTTCTCCATTTTTGGAGAGTCCGAGCAACATAGCTTGTGGACACAAACCAAATTGCTTAGACGGTTTTCACGCTAATTACGCTTGGTTATTAAACTCCAATGTCCTCTTTAAACTTGTGCATTATGATTTGTTCTCGAAATTTTTCCTTTCATACTGCAAAATAGAGGTTGTGAATTCTTCCCATAGTGAGATCTGCCTATGTGAAGATGATACCTGATCAGCTCAGATCCAGGAATGCATATAAACAACAATCCTTGGATTGCTATCATACAAGATGTCATATGCTTTTAGAAGTTGGGTTTTTTATTTATTTTGTGGGTTTGTTGTAATGTGGGTTTTTAGTGGTAGAACTTGGAACTTTTAAGATTGTTTGGGCAGCACGAGATTTTATTTTAGTGTATCGCAAGGTGTTATAGTGTATTGTAATCTATGTTGAAGTTATCAATGTATGTTGAATTGAAATTGAGATTCTAATTGCTAATGTTTGTTCAAAAAGAAAACTAGTTCATTTGTCGAAACCTTTGTGCGCAAATCATCCATATCTTCTAAACCTTTTGCACGAATCATCCTATCCTTTAAACATTTGGCACATATCGTCCCTAACCAATTAGAATTTTGTAAAAATTGTTGATAAAAGAACGTGCCCTTGCCATCAATAAGCTGAATGCAGACATGTTCATCCGTGTTCTCAAATCAAACACAAGCAATGATGGACCCTACAAGTATCAGCAACAACAAACCAGACAATTTGTGTCCAACAAACATCATTCCATCAATCTCCAAATAAACAGTGACAGCTGTTAAACATCATTCTACCATGAACAAACAACCAGAATTATCAGCAACAAAAACTAAAAATTACAATAGACAACATCATGAAACAGCAACATGAAATAGACCTTACACAAAGTGGTAAAAAATTCAATGACCAAAAAGCCGTCCAAAATGTGTGTTTCCAACTAACCGTCCAACATATTGTCTAAATACATGACCATAACACTATCCATCAAATTGTCCAGAAAAATCAACCAAATATGGCATATAACTTTCCAAATTTGATCTGATCCTCATGGCACATTTGCAGCTGGTGGTTGTTTTCCAGTGCAACTCTTTCTGTTGTGTCCTGCTCCAGCACACAATTTGCACTTCATTGTTAAACCATTTCTAGATAAATTTCTAGCATCTCTAGTCGTTGTACTACTTGTTGTTGGCTTTTCATTTGCCTCATTCCTTTTATTCATTTTTGGTCTTCCTCTTCCAACCTTTTCTTGTAGAAAAGTGGAGTTAGTGGATTTAAACTGATGTTAGGCCATGAATCTGGACCTATAATGGGGAAAATGGGTGTGTATGTCCGAAGATATGCCTCCTCCTTGTAGATGTCATCAATATAGTCTGTTATAGAATGAATGTCCCGAGAAAGAAGTGACGCAATGGCATGGCAACAAGAGATCCCAATCAACTACCAGGCACAACATGAACATGTCTTTGCATTGATATCAATAGCATGTAGAGTTTGGCTCGCATTGTGCCTAACTTGGAATTCTTGGTTCATGAGTAATCAGCATATTCAGCCCTTGCAAGTGTACTATTCTTTTGTAAAATCTTCACTATTTCAGGTCTAACTTCTGCACTCCATTTATTGCAAAATTCCCTCCGAGCTACAATTCTTTATCAAATATATTCTTTTCTCTTCAAGCATAGTGAGATAGACTTCTCCAGTGTACTCATGATAGTGTTGTTGAATGATACACACAAGTTGTTAAGGAGCATATCATTTCTATTTCACTCCTTGAAATGTGATTTGCTCCATTACAAAGCAAGCTTCAATTCTAGCCATCCACATGCTGCTGCATTAATATCACTTATCCTCAATTTACATTTTTGTCAGCCAACCATGTTCAGTTGTGGCTTTAGTGACTGACCATAAACAATTTTTCGATATCAATCCTTTATGCAATGCACTAAAATTGTTGTACATGTGATGAATGCATACCTTGTGCTCTATATGCTCAAACAAGGATGTAATGACATTGGCCAACCACTTCTGCTTGTCTGTTATAAATACCTAGACATAAGTACAATCTTAAATCATCTCTAAATAGCTCTAAAAACCATCTCTTATCCTCCGCATTTTCATTCCGTATTGGTTACATATCATTGTTGCCATCAATACCAACTGCAATTAATAGCTAACCTCATATTCCGACTTCAGAAAAAAACCCATTTAACCCAATTACCTTTCTACATCCACTAAAGAAATCCCACTTCAATGCTCTAAGACAAATGTAGAGCATATTGAACTCTCCAGCTCGAGCTTATAACTGAGTAGTGGTTCCTACATTTGTCATTTTCAAATGCTCACAGTATTCCTATCATCTTGTAATGATTTACGTACTCATCCTTATCATTTCCATCACTTTCTTTATTACACTCGCCATGTCGACACATACATGAAGCCACTGACTGACATTTGGTTCAGCCTCCCATGTGGACAAGTACCTAGAAGCCAAGTAGGTTGATCTAACCCTTTTGTTTTTTTTTATCGGTAAAATGAATTATATTGATCAAATATCATGTACAAATACCCTGGGCATACCCAGGTGAAACAACAATGCAATTACAATGGAAATATAAGTACCATGGGCATACCCACGTAATCAAGCAAAAGTGAATCAAACAAAAGTATTACAAATCACCCCATTGCTAACGACTCATAGCAAATCAAAACATTATGATACAAAGAGAACATCACTTTGTAAACGTGTGTTTTGATTCGTCATACAATACTCTCAACATGGGGTCTCAAAATTTCAAAAACCATCCGATTCCTTGCCATCCAAATGTAGTAGACGGAACTAGCTAAAGCAATCCTTTTAGCTTTGTTGCGCCATGAGGTTCCTCTAACCTCCTTCTTTATCCACTTGAGTGCACTAGCCATGGTGGTCATGGCTCTTGTAATACCCAACCAACATTTGAGGCTCTTCCAAATGCTCGAAGAAAAAGGACATTCAAAAAATAGGTGGTGACATGTTTCCTCATGTGAAGCACAAAAAATGCAATTACGATCAATATCCAAGTAGTGCAATTTATCTTTGGTGAGTAACTTGGAGTGAGCTCCCAACCACAATATAAATGAATGTGTCGGAGTGGTGGAGTGTTTTCGAACCTCTATTGTCCAGCACCTAACATTCTCCTCAGGCCTAAAGAAATCATAGGCCTTAGTTACACAAAACTCATCTCCGTTCATCCCCATTTTTTGGCCAAAAATTTGGCGCGTCCTCTCCAAAGTGAGCTTTCCAGATTGCTCCTGTTCAAAAAACTGCCTAGTACTCCTCTGATTTCAAGCAGTTTTTTTTAAGAGAGTCGAGTGGTTTTTTTTAGGCAAAACCTCCCAAATGCTAGATCCTTTAAGGTAGAATTGGTCAACCCATCGAATCCACAAGGTATCTTTTTTGTGATGTATGTTCCACAACAACTTAAATAGTAGTACTGAATTCCAGCTTTTCACATCTCTAAAACCCAAAACACCTTCATTTTTCGACAAGCAAATATCCCTCCAAGCAGCCAAAGGCTTCTTACAACCCCAAAGGAAGTTCTGACAAAGACTAATGATTCTTGAAATAATTGTAGCTGGAATAGATAGCAAAGAAAGCCAAAAACATTTGACTCCTTGAAGCACCGCTCTAATAAATTCAGCTCTACCCGCATAGGACAAAGAATATCACATCCAAGCACTTATATAGGTTGTTATTTTATCCAAGAAAGGGGCGTAACAACTAACCTTGAGTTTCTCGCAAGCAAGTGGAATGGCCAAATATCGGAAAGGCATTGTAGCTTTTGGAATGTTGGTGAGTACTTGGATTTCTTCGAGTTCTTGCGCGTGTATTCCAGCTGTAAATTGGCTGGACTTCAAATTATTCAGTCTTAAGCCTGAAGCATTCCCAAAACTCTCTAAGCAATCCATCATAATTTTCACCGAGGTGACATCTCCCCTAGCAAAGAGCATAAGATCATCCGCAAAAGCTAAATGTGTAATTTTTAGCAGGCCACACTTGGGATAAAAGTTGAAATCACTCTCATTAGAGGCTGCCTTATGCATTCTAGAAATGTATTCAATGCATAAGACAAACAAAAAAGGATATAGTGGATCACCTTGCCTTAATCCTTTCCTCTCTTTGAAAAAACCACGAATGCCTCCATTCAATGCCACAGAGTAGGTAGTTGTAGTGACACATTCCATAATCCAACCAATGAATTTAGTGGGGAAGCGTAATCCCTCAAGCATTTGCTTTAGAAAACCCCAATCAACCGAATCATGTAACTTACGGAGGTCCACCTTAAGTAGACATCTAGAAGCAACCCGCTTACGATTGTATTGCCTCAAGAGCTCTTGAGCAAGGTGGATGTTTTCCAACATACTTCTTCCCTCAACAAATGCGGTTTAGGCTTGGTCAACAATGCTACCCAAAATAGGTATCAATCTAGATACAAGGATCTTTGCAATAACTTTGTAAAAAACATTGCAACAAGAGATAGGCCTATAGTCTCCAACAATCGTAGTGTGACTAGATTTAGGGACCAAGGCAATAACCGTGTGATTCACTTGCTTAAGGAGTGAACCCGAAGCAAAAAACTCCTTTGTGGCCTCAATAAAATCAACTCCAACAATCTCCCATGCTTTCTCGAAGAAACGTGATGAGTAACCATCCGGCCCGGGAGACTTGTCATCACCAATATCAAAGAGTGCATCCTTGACTTCTTGACTAGAAATATCCCGTACAAGATAATCACCTTGCTCCAAACTCACCAAAGGACCTTCCCTTAGAAAAATCTGCTCAATGGACGAATTTGGGCAGCTTGTTCCAAGTAAAGAGCTATAAAATTTGATGAACTCGTTTGCGACTTCTCTTGCGATGTGGTATAGCACCCATCCTCCTTAAGAACCTTAGCAATAAAATTCTTTCTTGTGTTACGCTTCACCATATCATGGAAGGATTTAGTACACTTATCACTATTGATAAGAAAGTTGCATTTGACTTGTTGAAAATAGAAACTACGTTCCACTTCACATAGACCAAAGGTTTTTTTCCTTAACTCGGCCACTAAAGTTTGATATTGTTGGTTAGTGGGCTAATTGTGGAGCAATTTTTGCCCATCCTCCAACTCCTTCTTAGATGCGTTTGCTCTACTAGAGATGTGCTCTAAATGCTTAGTATTAAGAGCCTTCAATGCTTCCTTCAAATTATGCAATTTCTTGCAAAAGACAAATTGTTTTGTCCCACTTACCATGGATTTCACCATTTTTGTTGTTATTCACTTCTTTCTTTCAATTTAGCTTCCAACCATCAAGTTTCACCAAATCAACATCAGTATTTTCTTAATTCATGCCAACACCACTATTTTCTCCAAGTTTTCCACCATTCACACCAATTCATCTAATCTATAAAACACACAATAAAATATCCTAAAAACTCTTAAAGACAATCAAAATAACAAGCTTAAGAGGCATTAAAACAATGAGTGAACCACACTCATCAATAATGCTATCTAGTACTAATAGTATTAGAGCACCAATTTACATGACATTATTTGATAGATTCAATTAAAGTTGAAATTATGTGATTCATTTAATTGTATATTTCATTTAGTGATATGTAATGCCATTTAGACTGGTGTTGTAGTACCAATGATGCTAAATAGTATTACTCTTAATCCTTTGTGTCTATGTCTTAACTAAAATTTGAACTTCGACTTCTGGCATTTGCTTATGATAACTGTCGAAACAGATCATCTCACACGAGTCACTAACATCACATTACTCTTTGAGATAAAGTATATGTATAGTCATTAGATCCCATATGGTAATTGGCCCAATCAAAGTATTAAGTATCGACGTACAAGTATATACATAGTAAATCTTACCAGGTGATCATTGACTAAACCAAAGTTTGAGGTCTCGAGTGTCGCTGGAGATAGCTTAGAATGTGATAGATTCACTCAATTTGCACTCAAGCAGAATTCACCTATTATTTATTTATTCTATTTATAGAAGACTTGTAAGTCGAAATCAAATATATAGCCCCACCTGCAACCTTACCAACAGGTACATAATCACCTCACCTAAATTTTCTCTATATGTAATTTTGGAGTCTTTCTTTACTTACAATTCTTTATGTAGAGTAAGATTATATACTATTAAACAAGATAGAACTATCATGTTCTCGGTTCTCCATATATCGGATTAATTACATCTATAGTCATTGAAGCTATGAATAATTATACCAATAGTCATTAAATTTATTTTCTTACGGTAATAGTCGTTCGAGTTTTTAATTGTTACACTAATGATCATATAGTCAAAATTAAATATTAAATCATATATGGCATCAGTAAGTGCAACGGTGTCATTATACGATATTATTTATTATTTGGAGTCAACAAAATTGGAAAATTAAGAGCTGATACTTAAATATGTTCAGATGAGAAAAAGTAATGCGCATTAGTTTTGGTCAGATTTATTTGTATAGTAAACTTGATAAGTGTATTCTATACACTTATTCGGGATCTTAAATATCAACATTCTATAGTTCTTTTGATGAAATATAGTTCAATTTGTGTTATATTGTGTTTAACTGGTAAAACTAATGATTTGATGAAGAATTGGAGAAAACAACCTGAAAATAGAGAAAAATGGCGAAATTAAAACTATGGGAACTAAATTACAACATATTCAAAAGTTGGGTCAGATTGCGAGACGGTGATTCAAGAGTACCAATGATCAATTGGAAGTGAAAAGAAGTCAATGTGATGAAAAATTATCCAAGACGGCCAAAATACACATACAAAAATGTTCAGGCACCAGTTCGTAAATTGGTCACAAAATGGTAAAATTATGCACACATAGGTCTACAGGCCTTGCGTACACACAAACTCATTATAGAGTTACTGAGACTGAATTATGTTTATTGTGCATATGCATAAAATGAACTATGCTTACGCATGGTTTATCTCCGGGGGGAAAAAATTTGTTTCCCTATTTTGTTTTGTCAGACTTCGGTATATAATCTTTTGACATTTTATATATACCATAGGCCATCTAGAACAGGGGATGATCTTTTTATCATTTTTTTTAGAGCGCAAGAAGCATTATTACATTTAAGAAACAAGAATTCAACGTTTGGGGGTCAAAGATTAAAGTGAAGAATTGAAGTTTTCAAGTTTTTCATCATATTCCTTGTCTCGGGTGATGTATTTTCTTATTCTTTTGTGTAGTTTTCACATGGCAATGCTAGGCTAAAGTTTTTGTGTTGGATGGATGATGAACCTTATTAAGTGTAATTTCAATTCAATACTCGTTATTTTAATTATTTATTGTGTTCTTGATTACTATGAATTTAATTTGTGTTGTTTGAATAATTGGCCACCATCTAGATAACTTGTTGTCTATTCGTAGTGTTAAGAGATTCACGATAGGTAGAACACTGCATATTTAACACACAAACAATAGATATTAGGAATAGTATTTATGACGTGAAATAATCGTGACTAGGAATATGATCGATTAGGTTGTGTTAAACATAAGTTTGATATTTCTTAGAAGGGAATATTAAATAAAACTGGATTATTGATTGTCATCAACATTAGAAAACGCTACTTTATACGGATCAAGAATTGGAAATAACATTAATAGTGGAATTCAAAAATCCAATACATTAATAATATATTTGATAAAAATATCTTTTTATTGCTTTCGTAGTTAAAAGTAGTAGAATAATCAATCAAACTTTTTTATGTTACTATTAATCGAATTTAGTAATAACTAGTACACCCATTATTTCTGGCAAGACGATAACTCACAACTCATTTTATTATTACTTTTCAACAATCCGTTTGCTTGCGGGTTTCAACCGGACAAAACTCACAAATTTCAATAATGATTTTAGCTGACTTGATGTAATAAATAACGCAGTTTGATGATACATGACGTTTAATGGTGTCAAGTAGAATTAATGTTAATTTTTCTTACTGAGTTACCATTACTGTTACATTTAGAGATTTGAGCAACTATTACCGTAAGAACATTGATCATTAGTGTAATTATTTAAAATATTAGTGAACATTCACGTAGTTAATTTGTGCTTTCTATTGAGGGATAAAAAAAAAAACACTATCGATCCGAGACCCGTGGGGCCCCTACCTGAAATTGGATTGGAAATTCTCATCCTGTTGGGTTGGCGGGACAAGACGACGAGTAATATATAAAATGTTAAAATATATAACAAACACAGAAATGAGTGTCCTGCCTCATCCCCAAATCCAGACCTGCCTTGTCCCATCTTAAGCGAGTCACCGGACAAAAAATCTCCCGTTGCGACGGGGCATAGAATGGCCACTTCGCCCATTAACATTCCCATCTATATTCATTGGCCCTGGTCATGTGACTTTAATTAAATTTATTAATCTTGAAAACCTCATGTAGGACATGGCTCAACTAAACTTATATTCTTCACTTTTTAACCTTATATCGTGCAATTTGTCCATAGAAAATTAATTGCTTAATTGGACTGTCGGCAACCCATAAACTACCAACCAAATATGAATAACTTTTAATAATGCTATGTTACATGAGATATCTACTGCACTCGCTGATTATGAATAGTATTATTGTTAAACTTATCCCCCCTCATATGGGCTCCATTAAAATGTGATTTTTGGGGCAATGTGTTTTGGAATAACGATTTTTTGGAGAATATGTGATTAAAGAATAAGGAAGAATTTTGAGTTTACGTATAATATTATTTTATGGGAGAATCTGTGGTTTAAAATAAGTATTGAAAAAATATATTTTTTAGAAAATGGAATCCAAACAGGGGTCTAATATTCCATCTTAAAAGATCAACATTGAAATAAGAGTAGTTAAGACCTTGTATATTGATTAATATTTTCATTATTGTTGGGTGTAGAATTTATTACTTAATAGAAAGTGATAGTAAATCAAGAATGCATCACCGAAACGGACAAACAAGTCCATTTACCTCAAGCTTACTCTCAAATAGTGATGTAATTGCATCCTTCTTTCACGATAATAGGTATTATCAAGTCTAGAAACTAATGAACACGTTATCAAATTCAGTTGATCGTATCAAATGTGTCATTAAAGTAAACACACTATTAATATGTTCTCATTTGGGGCCTACGATCCAATTTAAATTCCAGATTACATCTACAAAGAGAATAAAATTGTTTCAAAAATTTTGTGCGTATCTACCATAGGATCCGTAGATCGTTTGGGCTGATGTATTTGGTTGGTGAATTCAATATTAAATTACTTGCATTATAAATATTTTTAATATTTGGTAGTGCCCTTTGATATTAATTTTAATCATTGTGTGATTAAGAAATCTTAGACAGATTTCAAGGACCCAATTAACATTATTTCGTTTGAGAATGATCGGCATGTCTAAAACAAAGAAATAATATTCAAACACCAAAATGGTATCGAACTTACCTAAAGTGTCCCCATTATGGATTAAGCCTAATCTCAAAGGGTTAATCCATTTGTATACGGGGGTTTAGACCCCCGTTTACACTCTTCTCACATGAGAGGAGGGCCACGATGAATAAAATAATCGTGGCCCCCACTATTATGAGGGGGGAAGGTGGGGCCAGGTACACGAGGGTGTACGTCTAGCAAAACCCAATCTCAAATACGAGAGCAATAATATAACGAAAAAAACTCAAGAAAATACAGAGATTTATAATATTCTACTACGTCACTGCGACTCTTCCTCCACCTTACAATGAAGATTGATCTCTATTCTCTATGGAGTGAATAAATGAACAGTATTATATATATATATAACGGACTCATTGTCGAAGAAGAGTTGTGAGGAGATCTGCATCAATAACACTGATGTCCCTCGAAGCCAGAAGTTCAGAAATTCTATCACTTAAACCATCTACATCTTTGTGCAGCTTCTTGAGATAATTGCATGTCTCCTTCAGTATCTTTGATGCTGATGCCTACTGCATGTTATAATAAAGAAATACAAATTTTAGCACTAAATTGCAATTTTTTATTATATTTTTGGAAAGGTTTCTGGGTGCACCCGGAAGTTGTCTTCCTCGAAACATTTTAAGTAATTTATAATTTTGAGTCAAATTCAAACTTTAATTAACTACACATCCCCAATTACTATCCACGAATTTTCCGCACATGTTGTGGTACTCAGTACTCACCTCATTATAAAAATCCTGACACATATCTTCGGTAAAGAATGACATAATTGTAGTTTTAATATATGTGCGTGTAAAATAAATACCGCGTAAGGGGCAAGAAACTTTCTTTTTTATGCACGTTTGACAAATCTTTGAAATTGGATTTTTCAACACAGGTATGAACCTAACTTTATATTATCTCCTGCATTGGTGCTCTTGTAATTCAATGGCAATACGATGCATACGAATTGCATGTTCCGTACACATTATTAGAACCCTCTTTTTCTTTGTTAACACTGTCGAGTATTGTCCAATTTATGTCACCTAAAATGCCGAATGCTGAACACTTCAATAAAAGTTTTAAAAAAGAAGCAGCAAGAAGTAAATCAAGAACTAACCCTTGTATTGAATCTTGAACTAGAATCCGGCAACAGAACCTGTAATTTCAAGACGAGTTCATTAATCTCATCCTCTGTAAATCTTGTTCTTTTGCTAGACATGATGATTTTAAGCTATAAAAACACACACGAAATATATGCAAAAGTTGAATCAAGACTCAGTGGGGAAGGTGTAAGGAGAACAATGGGGGCACTTAAAAAGGAAGTGAAGGGCGTGAGGTAGTTAGAAAAGGACACAAAAGCAAGCAGTTGCAGCCAAAGTAAATTCACGGAGGGCCTATCGGGGCCCAGTCGTCTCACTCTACAGTGTCATTGGGTCCACAAACTTTTAGACATTTTCCCATAGAAGCTATCCTAAAGCCTACTGTCTAATCAATTTCAAGTTTAGCTTCAATCAGTGTACATACAGAAATCCCCAGATTGCTTAGTGTTACTAACAAAGATGAAAACATGTTCCAAGAAAGATACCTTGCCATTTTTTATTTTTTATTTTTTTTTTCGGTTAATCAGAATTGAGGTGTTGGGACTTGGTCGTCTGGTCTCTTTCGTGCATTGCCATTCTGTTTAGGAAATTTTGAGGGTTTTCAGTGTTGGGGGACAAAACGAGGTTACATGACACGGTATGAAATATTATCACAACAATAAGAATGCAAGAAACAAGAATTTAATTTGGCAGATGAATTAGAGATTTTATTCAACAATTATAATAGAGATAAAATACAATAATTGTGTTCCTACACAATAATTCTAACTTTCAATAATAAAATAGCCTGTAAAAAAGAGACAACTATATATAGGGGACATATCCAAATCCTAAAATGGGTGTATTCAATTGAGAATTTTGAAAATTTTGATGGACTTTTTTTAAGTGATGACTTACATGGATTTTATGGATTTTTTTTAAAGATTTATATGGAATTAGTGGAAGTCTTTTGTAGACTTTTATTAATTTTCATTTTAGAGACTTTTATAAAATTCAAAAGACTTTTGAAAACTTTTATTTGAGATATAATTTATGTGGATCTAGTGCAATACTATGAAATTATCACATATGAGGTAATACTTTTCACAATTCTCCCCTCCTTCATTTCCTACCATNATTGAGATTTTTGAACTTTGATGGACTTTTTTTAAGTGATGACTTATATGGATTTCATAGATTTTTTGGAGATTTGTATGGAATTAGTGGAAGTCTTTTGTAGACTTTTATTAATTTTCATTTTAGAGACTTTTATAAAATTCAAAAGACTTTTGAAAACTTTTATTTGAGATATAATTTATGTGGATCTAGTGCAATACTATGAAATTATCACATATGAGGTAATACTTTTCACAATTCTCCCCTCCTTCATTTCCTACCATATAATAAAAAAGTATTTTAAAAAGAATAAAAATTTAAGACCTTAATTAAATAAATAATAATAATTATACATAAAAAATAAATTTAATATTCAGTATTATTAATATAATATACCTTTAAAAAATAAATAACAAATATATATATTTAAATTCAGTTATAAATTAGTCTATATAAAATTTTATAATTAAATTAAAAATGAATATTTTCCAAAAAAAATGAATGAAAAAAGAAAAAAAAAGTTCTAAAAATACAATTTAATTCTTTAATAAAAAATATAAATAAACAACAAGAGAGATAAAAATAAAAATAGAAACTAATATAATCAATTGAAAATAATAACTTTTAATCATAACTCTAATGTTCGTAAAATGAAAAAGGAAAGAGAAATATTGAAAAAAATATATTTATTAATTTTTTTTTAAATGTGAAAATCTCTCAAAATTTTGTGATTAATGAGAGAC
>CAIGRO010050007.1:0-20072 GCA_903798355.1 Fraxinus baroniana
GATTTTATTTATTATGAAATGATTTTATTTATTTAGAAAAAAATAAAATAATTTAATTAATTTAATAAAAAATATAAAAAAATTATTTAGTTTCGGGTCTCATTCGATTCTTCGGTTCTTGATCTAGACCCAAGACCCGACCCAAACCTTTCGGTTCTCGATTCGGGTACCCGTTCGGGTCTTTAACTTATGAAGAACCGCTCGATTCGGTCCGGTTCGATTCGGATATTTTGGACACCCCTAGCCAGGAGGGTGAAAAAGTGGCTTAAAGCACGAGATTCAAGACATGTTCTAAGGCCTTGAAATTCTCCTTTCACCATTGAAATAAAGAGAAATAATTGTTTTTGTAATAAATTTTCAACTACTTATTTCAATTTAGTGAAAATGGTTACGATATTCAATTTAAATTTATTTGGAAATAGCCATAAATACTCTGTCAAATGATTGATACTGCATAATATTGAAAATCACCAAATGATCACTGAACACAAGGTGAACCCAATACATCTGAATATATACTCGTTAAAGTTGAAACAGAAAATGGAAGTTGGTGCATTTTATTATAATTTCAAGCATTACATAAAACTTTTTCATTAAAATCGGAAGACAAAGTTAATTTATGCAAAGAAATACTGTGTTGAAGAGTTCTAATAGAAGGATGACCAAGACGGTTGTGCCACGGTTGGATACAGGTTTTCCAGATCGGTTTACAAGAAGAAGCCACGTGCGATGACGAGGCCACCTATAAACTCCATCTCACTTATGCCCCTTCATCATTGGTGCCCCTATATGAAGATCCTTCGCCACAAATGAAAAACATAAGAATTCAACTGAGACATGATAGCAATGACAAAGTTTAGAAATAGAAATTAGCTTCTTTTTTGAAGGGACACAGAACATTAGATAAAAGAAACAATTTAGAGGAAGGGAGAATAGTAGAACCATTCTGAGTAATATGCAAGCTAGTACCATTACACATTACTATGTCATCACCACCGTGAAGCATTTTTCTTGCTGCATACATTGTGAGAGAATAAAGGTACCCTGGGAGAGATGGGTGAGGATTTCTTTAAGTTGGTGAATGCAAGTGTGTGAAGGTATGGCGTAAACGGTGGCAAGCTTCTGCAAAGTTTCCTACGAAGATGCAGATAACGTAACAAAGAAAGCAATGCATGTGTTCAGAAAAAGAGCCTAAAGTAGCATTGAAAATTAAATTCTGGGTGAGGTTGATGAGTGATGTTGGTTTTAGATGGACATTGGTTTGTACCATCAACATAGCCTTTGAGGTTAAGGCCAAAAAGCATTAAACTAAAGCGCGCCCACCAAGAGATGTTAGTTTCGAAGGGGCAGGGAGATGATTGGGAATAGCAGGAATGGTGACTGGAGTGGTGGTGGAACAAAAAAGGTGAAACCGTTGAAAAAGATTCAGTATCTCATTGATGCAGTAAACATATATATTCAAGTTCTACAAGCATTATCTTTAATTTTCTCGCTTTAAAGACATGTTTACAGAAGAAACTGCACATGGACTAACCTGGCTCATTAGGTTGATCAATATCAAATGCTTGCAGGTTTCCACTGGTAACACTATGGTAACCAAACAGAAATGGCTCATTAGGCATGAAAGCACCAGGCACTGCTTGTAAATTACTTCCAACCTGTTCTCTGTAGGGTGCTGCAACATTGTCTTGAGCAAATGTGTATCTACTTGAATCTTTCTTGGATTTAACCTCGGGAAGTTGAGGATTATAACCAAAGACGTTATTATTATTTGTTGAATCATAAATTTGAGGATGAATTTTTTCATTGTTTTCCTCAGTTTGGAGATTCTTCTGTTCAAAATGTTCGGTTAGAACAGGCATAGACCCAAATCTCTTTCGTTTCCGCTTGTTAGCCTCAATCTCTGGCGATGCCACAACATCACTATAGTGACGTTTTCTCCATTCACATGGCTTCCAATTCCCACTACGACATTTCTACGAAAAGGAAAAAGTAATATTAAAACTAGGCACGTCAAGATCTATGGTAAATTATCAATATATTTACTTATGAGTGATTTATTTTCGATGACGACTTTACTAAAAACACAATAACCAACCTGGAGATGATTATCTTGTTTGAAAAAATGTACGTTTACACGTATAATGAAAAGATTATCAAATTTAAACTGCAACAATAACCAACCTGGAGATGGCTGGCCACCTGCATTCTTGTAAGACCAGGTACATTCATGAGCTCTAGGATCTCCTTTGGGTAACATCCTACACAAGATATGAGTGTTATCATGTAAGCACAAATTATCATAGTATATACGTATGCGCACACTTGCGCGCCTAAGCGATCAATGACGGATCCACAAATTTATATTGGCAGAGCTAAAATTAAGCTAACAAGATAATAATTCAAAAATAAGTCGACAAGGCAACAAAAATCCATGTTATCAATTGTAAGTTGATAAGGCAACAACATCCAATTATTATATTAAAATATAAATTATTATCAATAGAAATTAGCAATTAACCCACAAAATTGACGCAGCTTAAATGTTAATTCTTTCAATATTTTTTGTACTTAGAAAATACTATTTCCAGCTTATTTGGCAAAATAATAATAGTGAAATAAGTTGGGCCAGGTTTTGTATCGTAGTAACTTGGATAACATTCTACATGTCAATAACGGCAACAATGAAATTTATATATTAGTAAGAGGAAAATTCGTCGACTTTAAAAATCGTTGGTTATCCTATGAAGTTTCACGGTTCCCTGAGATTGAATTTGGGCCTTTCATGTGCGACTTTGTAACTAGCATTTACTACTGCAAAATAAACCAATTTAAACAAGGGTTAACATGCTCTATAGGAGTTTATGGGCCCTGATAAATTAGGGGCGAGATTGGAGTTCGGACTGTGGACTTGGACTTGATCCATTTGGTGGTTAGTTTAGTAAATTTGGACTATGGACTTGGACTTGGACTTGATACAATGGTAAGATCACAGTAATTAGAATCTCAAAAAATATATAATGAGAAAAAGGCTTACTTCCTTCACCAAGTTGAATGACAGCATCCAAAAATTTGTCATGGAGTTCCTGATTCCATTCTGTCCAAACCTTTTTAGTTTTAACTTTCTTTCTTGATTTGCGTCCATTTTCAATAACGTCGTTGTCATCACTCGTAACATTTTCCAATGAAATTTCTTCTTCGGTCCCAAATACATTGCTCATTCTGTTGAACGCCGTCACATCTCCAAGTTGTTCTTTTTCTTCAAGTCTCCATATCTTCTTCCTCCACACATGTTGCCATAGGTACTTTACACTCTCCATTTTAACTGGTTTTTGGAGAAAAAGAAAGGCACCTTGTTCTAAAGCACTTCTTGCCATCATATCATCGTCATGATCACACATCACTTGAATAAAAAATGCAAAATCGAATCAGTGTAAGTAAACTCCATTATACTATATTGTTAGTCTTGCAGCATTGCATTATCCAAAACGACTTGTACAAAAGAGGAAAAGGCTAATAATTTTAGAAGGTCAAATATAAATTAATCAACACTCACAAATCACTAGCAAATCCATTTTAACTGCTGCTTGGAGAAGCTTGAAGGTGCTTGTGTCAGGTGAGTAGATATTTGCTATCACAATATCAAATCGTTCCTTCCCATTTGATAGCATTGACAAAGCATTGGAGGCATGTTCAACGCATTTTGCTACAAAATAAATAAATAAATTTAAAACCATTATGTCGGAAACAAAAAGAAACATAATTACGTAAAGTTTGAATATTGAAATTTATAATAACAATCCATTCTTTCATCGTAATTTTGCACATTTCATTATTTTCTCGCTTTATACTAGCCGGTTTATTTGTCCTCTACTTTCTACAATCTTCTCTGCCTATGTGTTTGTGCTCGAACATTAATGTGTGCTTGTCTAAAGCTAGATAGGGTACGAATAGATTAGCAAGATAAACTAGATCTATAAAATATATAGCAAATTTTTCTAAATGGAAAAATACGAATTGGAATTCATGTACTTTAATTATCAACGAAATTATGCGAATGATGGACAAGTATTTTCCAAAAAAATGAGTCATTTTTCAAAATGTAGGTGTTTTAAGATGTGATTTTCCTTTCAAGCAATATCAAGAATTAATTAAATATTATGGTCATAGAAAAGTATCCTAGGACATTAATTACTCCTAGACAAAACGATGTCCTTTGTATTTGTACAATTAAAAAACTGAAAATAGAAAATATAAACAACTCTGAATCAAGTATAACCTAAAGATGACAGGTGGTGGGTTCGGGGCCGGGGCCGGGGCCGGGGTGCCCCGCCCCACCTTAGACGGGACGGGACGGGGTTCTTGCCCCGTTTATTTTTTTTTTTTTCAAAAATTTTCAATTTAACTAATTTTTTTTTTAAATTTATAGTTAATTATTTTTTTTTATTCTTCACGTGGCATCAGGGTGAGGCGGATTTTTTTGCCATCACTAGTATAACCTATCGTCTGCTTTGCAAATGGGCTAGGCTGTACAGTTCAAAAAACATTAATATGCACATTTAAATACAGAATATGGCACAAAAAGAAGATTTATAGCCGAAATAATTAAAATAAATTACTAATCAAAATCTATCATTGTACCTTTTTATTTTATTTATTTTTACAAAAACACATGTCAATGAACAAAAGAAGTTCTCATAATTTTTTTTTTTGAAGCAAACAAAAGCTCATTACAGGACATCAATTCAAATAATAAATTAAAGCATGAATGTTCATATATCATAGCTATACTTGCACTAAAAAAAAATGAAATTTGGATGTTATGAATATTTTTACCTTTATATGAACAGAATTCGAGCATTTGCTTTGTTGAAATAAGATGATTAATGTCATGTTCAACTAGCAAAACATGGACGTCTTGTGTCCTTCTTAAATATGAAGCCATTGAAGTGCTTAGATGAAGCTTTCAAACTCAAAAAATGACCTTCTTGACGGTGATTGACTGAAACAAGTATGGAAAAAGAAAGCACAGAAAATATCTTGAAAATGTGATACGAATACAAATATCTAAAACCAACCGAAGACACTTGCATTTATAGAGTAATTTCGTGAGCGTGTGACGTTGACTTTTGGTATAAATAATACCTCTTAAAGATTAGGTTAATATGAATACATATTTGAAACACACCACAGATACTTGTATTTACACAGTTGTTTCATGGAGGAGTGTGATAATGACTTCTAGTAAATACGATACCTCATAAAGAATAGGTTTTATGACCGGATAAGTGTTTTTAAACTCTTTAAATGTTATTATCTCATTTTGGAAATTGGTGAGTTTATTTGTAATGCTTTAAGTTTAAAATTTAGCTTTTGCATCTTTGTGTTGTGGGCCCTTGTCAAGTTGACCAGCAATGCTCCAAGTCCATGGATTATAATATGTGGTATTGGAAGGTAATAAAATTAATGATATCTCTAGAGGTATCATTGATTCTTAGCACTAGTCTAGATGGCATTAGGGATCCACTATTAATTCTTCAATAAAGTTGAGATAATTTTTTATTAATTAGACAACTAAAGATGAGCACCAATGCCACCTACTGATACTAAATAGCATTATTTAGGTAATAATGATTATCCACTGTTGCGGTGATCATTAATCATCGCAAGTTATATTCTATGGCGATAGAAATTTGTGCCCGCGAATATATAGATATATAAATTTGACTTTAATTTGCTCATAGAGTTTGAAATCACTTTAAATTCAAAATTCACTTAATGTTTTACATAAGTCGTTCTTCTACTTTATTTTAAACAAATAAGTTTAAAAATGAACTTTTAGAATTATTTGATAGCAAGATCTATTTTTCTTTGCATAACCGATATACGTTATATAAAAATGACTTTGGAACCATTTTTTTGGCACTAGAGCAGGGCAAAAGTCTTGACAGTATTTTTTGTGTAAAATTTTGCCCATAGAGAATTATGCTGTCGAAATCTCCACCAAAGTTAACAAATATATGCATTGACCATGTCTTCAAGACTATAAAAGCCAAGTTCTCCTTCGATAGGGCAACATAGCTCACTCCATTTCGACCAATGTATACAATGTTTTTGCGAAGTATAATCCCATAAAAAAGCACCTAATAGATTTTCTATAATTTTTATGATTGACTTAGTTGGGTTAATTACCTGCGTAAGATATAAAGGCATACAAAAGTAGGACAGTTTTTTAATTAGAGTAATGCGAGAACCTGCTGTGAGTGTCCTATTTTCCATCCAAACAACCAGTTTTTCACACCTAGCTGGATGTTATCAAAGATGTGAGCCCTTTGGCCTCCTTTGTGCAGCTGGATACTGTTATCAATAAAATGTGCGGCGACCGTAGCGAGAATATCGACTGACTTTATGATATTATTTGGGGCTCTTCCTTTGCGAACCTATGTCACTACTAGCTAGCACTTTTTAAAGTAAAAACTATCGTATACGAACCCATAACATGTCAGGAAGCATGAAAATGTGAATTCTTATATATTCGATCTCAAACATAAACAATGAGAGGTAAAATTGCCAAGTGAAAAAAACATTATTCTCATTTAAATTAACTAGATATTCCACATCAGGAAAAATTGTTACTAAAGCACAATGAATAAAAATGTATTCACAGTCAATGAATGAACAGCGCGTGACATGGTGAATGTAACGTTGAAAATGTAATAGATTCGGTTAAAGCTCACCAAACAATTGTTACTGAAGTACACATGAATAAAAATGTATTCGCAGTCAATGAATGAAGAGCGTGTGACGTTGAAAATGTAACCGATTCGGTTAAAGCTCACCAATCAATTGCTTCACATGCCACTAACCTAAAGGACTTAATCACCTATATGGCTTCGTTAGAAATCTATAAATAGGCAAAATTGGGAACAAAGAATGATATTAAAAATAAAAAAATAAAAATTGAATACTCTCCTTTCAAACAAAAATTTGTCTCCTCTCTCTTCTTTAGAGCCAAAATTCAGTGAGCTTAGGATG
This sequence comes from Fraxinus baroniana, assembly GCA_903798355.1. Lineage (NCBI taxonomy): Eukaryota > Viridiplantae > Streptophyta > Magnoliopsida > Lamiales > Oleaceae > Fraxinus > Fraxinus baroniana. The sequence goes on from CAIGRO010050007.1 coordinate 7,036, forward strand.
AAAAACACTGATAAGATGAGATGAACTTGTTAATCTCAATTTAGAGGTCAACATATATTGAGGTTAGTTAACGTTAGTTGTTTTATTTGAAACCTTGTAATATTTTTTATACATTTGTTTTGTGGAGCGTGTGATGTTGATTTCTAGTATATATAATACCTCATAAAGATTAGTTATGAGCAAAGAAGTGTTTTTGTAAAATTTTAATTGTTATTTTCACTTCTTGAAAGGATGAGTTTAGAATGTATCATTTTATCATTAGAATCTAACTTTCTCATCTCAACTTCGTAGTCCTTGTCAAGTTGACCAACCACACACCAAGTCCGTGGATTATTTAGTATGTGGTTGAAAGTTAATAGTAATACTATTAGTGATACCAATGATACTCATCAAAAGTTGAGCTGGCAATATTAATTGTTCAATTAAGTTGTGATACATTTCGACTTAATAGACAATTAAAGGGGCCTCACTACCACCTAGACTTGTGCCAGATACTATTATTCAGATAATAATCGTTCATTATGCGAATAGATGTTGAGATAAATGATATTTTGTGTCGCGGTAAAACATGAGATTGAGTCAGTATAAAGTAGTAGCGGATATGTGACAATCTTTATTACTTATTAGGAATGATGATTCATTCGAATTGACATGAGAGTCCAACAATATTTCATTGTCAGAATCCATATTGTATATTTGAATGAGATTGACTTCCTTGATATATCGCACTCCATTTGTTGCAAGTGCAATAGTTATTTTTCAAATAAAATTGCACCTTTTTTTGGTTAAGGTTTAATATTTTTGGTTCTGTTTCATGCTCAACTTCTCGAAACTTATGACATCAGGATTCTGTAGTGGACTATTCTACTAACATACCACCAAGTCGTGCTTTTATTTTTATTATAGTTTTGATGCAAATATATTTAAGTTTGATATTCTGGATGACATTATTTGATGTGACAACACTTTGAATCATTGATTTTAACATCACTTATTCAAGTTAATGAAACAACTTTTTTTACACATCAAACAATGTCATCAATAATGTTATCCATGAATGTACAACTATCAAAATTCTTTTTATTATACATCGGTTTCCACATTGAAAGGAATCCCACGTTAGGATCTTTATGTAAATATGTTCAATGATAAGTTTACAAAAGGACATATAGCGATTTTGAATAATGATTTTTTTAAGAATGTGTGGTTAAAAAATATAGAAAAATTTTAGGATTTACATGCAAATTTATTTTATTGAAATAATGTATGGTTGAAAATGAGTTTGAAAAAAATAAGCTTTTGAAGAATATGGGTCAAGCTGGGGGCATAATTACATATAAAATGGGCTTTGGCCTTTGCATTTGGAAGGACAATGACATGGATCTATGGTCTTTTAATTTTTAGTCCATTGTTTATGTTTGTGGAGATTAAAATAAAATTTTTAGTAGATTTTGATATAAGTTGATGAAATGTTGGATTGAAAAGTTGTAGGATTCATAAAATATGTAATTAAAATTAATAATTGGATTTGACTTATATTAAAATTTAGATTTTAATCCCAACTAAACATGGGCTTTAGATATTTAATTATAAGTGATTAAAATACAATAGTTTAATTATTTGAATAGAAAAGCTAGCGGCGATCAATATGCTTCGATTCCCTAATCAGTCGAGAATCCCAACCCTGTTTGGGGTGGGTCTGAGCAAAGATTGATGGGAGCCATCCTTATACATAGAAGAAGATGAGAGCATGCAACTAATGTTGGATCAGCCATTTTTAGCAACAAGTCGAACACCGATAGAAGTTGAAAAGAGTGAATTGAGCTTAAGAGTTCAAGAGGAATGAGTCATTTCAAAATGTTCACAGCAGCAACTCCATCATGCATATGATTGAAAGTGCTTTAAAATTGACGAAACAAGAAAAGGAAGTCGGGGTGATGACACGTAAATTGGTGGTGAAGACAATAAGCGAAAATGTTATACATACCAAGTGCAAACCTTGGTGGAGTCAAATTTCAGGAAAAAGGTTAACTAAAAACTTTACGGGATAAGGGCAAATCTTGTCAAGTTGGAAATTATAGGCTATGAAAATTCCAATACCCAACTTGAGCCACCTTGAATGTTCATTGCATCGAAATCAAGCTAATAACTATAAGAATGATGCTGTCTAGCACTGGTATACGTGGCAACATTTTAATCTAAGGTAGAATTTTCTCTGGTCTCGATATCTTCATTAAATGTTTGGAATTGATGGAGTTCGGACATGAATTGGGTATCCATTTTGCTGACATAAACTTGAGTTTTTTGTGTTAATAATTTTGGTTTATCAATCAGCTGCAACTCACTCTTTTCTTACAGTGCACTGAGTGTGATTTAGGGAGATCGAATTGGATTTCTTGAAGCTTTTAGGCTTGAATGTGGAGCGCGCTAAATCATAAAATTGAATTGTAAAGCTTTAATACTTCAATGCAATATGCAAGCGTATAATGTGATATTAGAGGTTTATTTCAACTCTGACTTGCCTAACGTGCCAAAATCAATTGATGCATCGACATGTTGCGCTTGGACAAAATGTTTAACAACATTGAGTGTAGAAGGTATTTCTGAGACATGTATCTTTTGCTCCATTGTAATTCTAAAGTAACTAATCATTTTTGTAGGAATAATTAATAATTCTTCCAAAACCTCGTAAGAGAACGGACAAAACATGGCTACTTCTCCATTATTGCGGTAGAGCTATGTAAAGAGATGGGTTTTCAACGGGTAGAGATTGAGTGCGATTCAGCAGTAGTGGTAAATTGGTTAACATATAGTTTATGTAAGATTTGGTATTTGTGGGATTATTGGAATTAGTTATTAAAATTGCTTAGCGGTATCAGTTTCACTATCTCTCATTAGTATAGAGAAGCAAATAGAGCAGCAGATCTTCGAGCCAGACAAGAGGCGGATGGCCTCACGATGAGGTACATGCACTTAGACCAAATACCAAATTTGTTAAAAGGTATTATTCGTATGGATAAGCTTGGTTTTCCCAACATTAGGCTATAGTAGAAAGGTTGATGTGTTAGTTTTTATTTGCTTGATTAGGGCCTTTATGGCCATTTGGCTCTTATGTTGTTTTGTTGGATTTGTTGCCACGGTATTCCTCCGTCATAAGTGAGGAGTGTTTGAACGAAGTCACTCAACAAACCAATAGGACAACTAGGACATTCTAAAGTGCTTAAACACTTCCTCTAAAAGCATAAACCCGGGAAAGTTTTGTCTACCTCAAAAAACATGAGCAAAAAAATTTGATTATAATATAAGTATTTCAGATATTAAATTTTGTATGGATTTGGGTTTACATTAGTTTCAAAAACCTTTGGAAAAGAAAAATTGAAAGCAAACTACGATTTTAGGGCTCAACTTTTAAAGTTTAACTCAATTCTAAATACTCTCAGCTCCAACCTTGTACTCAATTATATTGAAAAAACACACGGTGTTACTGTTATATCGAATGTATATTGAGTTGAAAGGGAATCATAAGAATGACAAAACAATTATGATATTTCATCGTTTCCTCTTTTGATATTACTATTTACTAGTATGGAACACTTGCATTAAACATGATACTGTATAGTGTTGATTTGATCATTTCCTCTACGAGTTAAACTTGTTGCACTTAACATCTTCTCCTTTTCCAGGAAAACATAACAGACAGAATCCTGCAAAAACCTAAATGACATAACGGTGATCAGTTAAAATCTTAAAAATCAAAATGTAAAATGCATCGACTGAAAACAATGAACAAGAAAGAAAAAGCATACCTCTGCACCCAAATGCGCAGATGGTAGGGTAATGACGACAATAGATAAACATATCGGCGAACGTTGCCAAAAAATTTGTTATCAGTGACTTGCCCAACATCGAAACTAATGGAGTCGTTGTCCAAACAAGAGAGAGCATCCTGTTTCATAGTTAAGTTATACTTACACTGGTGGATCATATCTATGAGTGTACAACTCGTGTTATTGAAATTACATTTATTAAAAATATAGGTTAAGCCTTTTCAATGAAGCCTTTTAAATGAATATTTTGTGTTCCCCCACAAATTTCATTTCTTTTTTGTACAAGATACTTCTTATATCAATCGAAGAACTAATTTACATGTAACACTATCAAACACCTAACTCAGGGACGATAGATAGGGTGGTACAGCCCTGTCCAATCCCCAGCCCATTTCAATTTTTTGGCATAAAATTTGTTTTTGTTTTTATTTTTATTTTTATTTTTAGGTAAAACTTACGTATTAACACGGCTTGTAGTCCAATCCTGAATTCATTCATGACCTAACTTTTAGCCTATGACAAACTTAACCAAGATTGTCCTACGTTGTTGGAACAGTGTCAGTAAACTAATGTGGCATAGAGAAAAGGAAACCCACTGTCTGTTAAAAATTATCCACAAAACCAGTAGACAACCTGATTGGAATATTAGCTGCTGAATATTAGACGAAAACAAATGGCAATTTTGTAAACTAATACAAAAAATGGCCAACATTTTCGTAACTTAATAATTCGAAAATTGATATTTTACAACAGGTGTACTATTTTTAAAATTACAGACAAATATATATAGTTGTGATGGTTCTTTTGTCTAAAGGAAACAAATTGATAGATTAATGATAGTCGTGATACTCACATAGTTAAATATTCGTAAATGATTTGGTAAAGTCACCTGCACGAACAAATTTTCAATGAAACACTCGAAAGACAATGGAAACTCCATACTTAAAACTTTCGTACAACTGATTTTTCGTGGGGATTTTAAGTACCACAATCACTAATAATTCCGATGAGATTTCCGTGAATCCTATCCGCAGCTTCAAGGGGTATGCCCATCACCGCTATATCGGCTGCGGTAATACAGTGGCGGGGCATGTAATACTGGGACTCCATTTTGTAAATTTCTTCCTTGAATTGCAACCCTTTCTGATGGTAGTGACTATTTAAACTAAGATATATGAGAGTGATCATAGGTTGAGTGAGAGTGAGTGACTTTCATGCTCCAACTAATCAGTGACTTGTACCATTTAGCGAAAAGGATACTGCGTACAAGGCTTATTAAAACTATGACAAGAAATTAGTGTGAAAGGGGATTAATTACTGGGAGTCATTATTTACGTCCACAATCATTATATATCTATTCAACTCTAAATTTATTTTTATTAAAATATTAAAATTGTAGAAGTTAATCTTTTCATTTACATCACATTCCAATAATGTCTTTACTAAATTCATGCATTTAAACATTATAGATCCACACAAATTTTTATATATTTATTCCACTCTAACTCTTAATCCATCCTTAATACAAATTTTAAAATTTATAGAAAAATACTTTATTCATCCCCATTTCATATAACATCAACCTTCTCTATAGACCAAAAATTATAAGATGAAATTCTATAAACCATAAACCCATATAATCACCGCCACTCTTGTAAGAATTTGGGTCTCCAATCAACCAAACCGAGCTCAGAAAACCTTCAATCAACCACCACAATGTCAAACCCAATCTCCTCTAAACTGCCCACATAGGACTTGGTGTGAAGAAGAAGGAGGCCTATTTTCAGCCCCCAAGGCAAGAAGAGAAATGGAGGAAAAGCACTACCAAGAAGCACAAAGCACAAGCACAAAACAAGGGTTGGTTTCACTCTTCTCTCTNGTATCGACATTCCACTTCAATCATCGACCGAGGTCTATGAAGACTAATCCAATAAAACGGTTTAATATCATAGCCTGGATTTATTGGATATCAAAAAACTCAACAACTCTCAATGTGACATGGGCTTCATTATTTTATTGAAATTGAACATAATAATTTGAAAGGACTCGTATCATTTATTCAATTAAAAGGGAAAAAATGGCATTTTGCCGACCACCATAAAACATGACAAAGAGACGATTCTCTACAAAAGTCAACGATCAAGTTGACATTTACGCCATTTGAACCAGATGGAGATGACAAGGGTTTTCTCTCAAGATTAGTCTGCAACTTATAAAGATTGTCAAGAATAGGAGTCACTAATATTTGTGCCTTACCATTTTTAATGTTTAGATCTGCAATTTTCTAATTTTGATTTTAGTTGAAGATGATATTTTATAACTATTAGAGTTTTAGTCAAACATAAATTCTAAAAAGAATATAAAATCCAAGAGAATTTAATGAAAAAAATATTAATGGATAAATCTAGAGTGATTTATTTTTATTAGTTTTATATATGTCTATTTAAGTAAATTTATATAAAATTTAAAATATAATATAATTATCTTTTTAAAAGTGGATATATTAAATGTAAATATAAATAGTGGCTTCCTTAATTATCTCATTTGTCTCCAAACCATTTAGTTGGGACATGCCATTATAGTTAGGCAAGGAGTCAAATATATATTTTGATGTGTAACGTTTAATTGGGGATCTTAGCTTCCATCTAAGCGCAATGTAGAATTTTTTAGGGAATTTCAAAACTTAAGCCAACAAACACTTAAAACTAAAATAGTTCTTATTCTGTTCTAAGAGCTTTCGAGTTAGAAATGGCCTTCCCAAACACCAACTTAATACACATCAAAGAAGCAAATATTTCTTTCTCAACTTTGGGCTTGATTTTCGCTATTGAACCAAATTGCCCTTAAAGTAGTCGTATTCTATTTCTAGTATACTTGGAGTTTGAGTTTAATTCAACGGTTATATAAGGTGTAATTTTTATTGAATTGATAATAGGAGTGTTTACTCGTTAAGTTTACTTATTTTGCTTCATGAAGATTGACAAGTGCATAATATGCACTAATTAATTGCTTTTGTATTTATTTATTTATGACTAATTGATCGAATATATACCTAATATAAGGCCTTGTTTGGTATCGATTAAAATTGAAAATATAGCCGTTATTAGGTCTCACTCGTACGTCTAATAAAAGTCAACAATAACGACTAGTCAACAATAAAATTCTAAACATTATGTGCATGTCACATGAAAGTGTAAGTGTTTTGCGCCCTCTTCGACTTGGGTACGGCTTTTAGAACACTATGTATATCTCATATCCTTTCATTTTGGTCGAAAGCCCCCTAAATGGCATTTCTTTGCGGAATACAACATTTCTTCCATTTTTTCAATAATTTTTTGTGAAATAACGTCCTCATCTTTCAAAAAACAAAACAAAAAAATAAAATAAAGAACTAATTACAATTGTAGTACCAAAATCTTCAAAAAATACAAAGAAAACCCAAATAAATAATTAAAAAAATTAAATGGACATACAAAATTAGTTTTTATAATTTATTTAAAAAATTAAATAAATAATCTTTTCATTTTTATTTCTTTTATTTATAACATTATCGACGTATAAATTAATTTTCTATTTTATTTTCTATGAATTTTTTGTAATTGGTATATATTATATACATGTAAATCTAATGAACGATGACAATATCATCAATTATATTATTAACAATTATCAATAGTTTTTCAATAAAAAGAGGGAAGCTTGGGTCTTCGTTTCTTCGTAGACCATTAACGATAAAAAAAACTATTGATAATCGTCAATAACATAATTTATGATATTTTTGTCTTTCATTTGAATTACATATATATGATATGTAACAAGGACAATAAGTTTATTGAAGATGAAATAAGCCTCTGTTTTATCCATATTATTTTTTTCTTTCTTCTACTCATTTTCAACCAGACATTCTTCAATAAAATAATATTTTCCATCATATCAATAATTTTTCCTTCTTTTTCAACCACACATTCCCCATCACATCAACCAAAAAAATGTATTTTTTTTGAAAATAATGTGCACCAAATAGGGATAAAACTTACTTATATGTCGATAATATTATAAATAAGAGAAATAAAACATAATGAAAGATTTATTTGTCTAGTCCATGTTTGGTATGGATTAAAATCAAGATTTTAATTTAAGTCGGATTTACTAGAGTTATAACTTAATCCCTACAAAATAGGTGCTTAATTTAATTTTTTAAGTAATACATAAAAATCAACTTATACGTCTATTTAATTTTTTTAATTATTTATTTGGGACCCATTTGCATTTTTATTTTTTTTTAAATTAAGACTATAATTGTAATTAATTCTTTGTTTTTTTTTCCTTCTTCTTCTTTTTATTTTTTTTGAAGAAGATGATATATTCATCATTTAATAATGTTTTGTTAAGAAAATGGAAGAAAATATTGTATTTAGCAAAGAAAATGTCATATAGTGGGGTTTTCTCTGCCAAAATGAAAGGACAAGAATGTATTTCATAACCTAATAAATATCACGTGAATAATTTTTTGGACGATTCTAACTCTATTATAATTCAATTATTTCAACAATACCTTACTTTTCGTTTTTCAATATGTATTTAATTTATTTAACATTTTAGTTACCATTAATTTATGTGTACATTTGACAGATTAATATCACTTTTATGCTTTCATTAATGTATGAATTCTCTATTATTAATTTCCAATTAATTAACATTAACATTCATTTAATTAATATTCATCTCCATTTCATTAATGTATGAATTCTCTATTATTAATTCTCAATTAATTAACATTTATATTCATTTAATTAATATTCATCTCATTTTTTACATTTCAGTGTTATTAATTCTAATTATAAGTTAATTAGAATTTCATATTTAAGAACGTGTTTCATTATTCACGTTCAAATATGTTAATTAACATCCAACTTTATTAATTGAAGATTAAATAAATGATTTAACATTCATTGTCACATGTATATATTCCCTAGTGTTAGTCCTAAATTAATTAACATTCATGCATATTCAAATATTACTTTTACACCACTTATAAAACATTTCATAATAATGTGTAACACTCGTTCAACGTTGACTAGTAGATATAAGTGTTATGAATGTTTTGTGTCAATTAACCCTTAATTTTTTATTTTTTTTTTGTTAACACAAGGCCCATTGAGCCTTGATTAATCAAGACCCAAAAGATGGCCCAAGTATATATTCCCTAGTGTTAATTCTAAATTAATTAACATTCCTACATATTCAAATATTACTTTTACACCACTTATAAAGCATTTCATAATAACATGTAACTCTCGTTATACGTCGACTCGTATAGACAAATGTTATGAATGTTTTGTGCCAATTAACCATTTTTCGGGAAGAGTTCACAAATTAGGTATTAACTTTGGCAATTGCACAAATTAGGTGTTAAGTTTCAAACTTGCAAAAATCAGGTATTTATTATTAATTAATATTAATTAGTTAAAAATTAATTTTTGGTCACAGTTATTTTGCAGGTCACAGATTTTCAAATTAATTGGTCACAGATTTTTTTAATAGTCATATATAAAAAGTTTTCTAGGTCACAATTAAGTCGTTGGTCACAAATCAAAATTTATAGGTCACACAGTCATAGATTTTTTCACGGTTACAGATTATATAATTTTTATGTGACAGATAACAAAATGATTGGTCACACATTATAGAATTTTAAGGTCACAGATTATATTTTTAGTCACAGAAAACCAAAATCACCAGATTTTCCACATGCGCCACCGTCGACTGCCATCACCATTGTCAACTCACCACATCAAGTAAATACCTTCGCCATCCTACCTAGATCCATCGCACCACCATCACTACACAACCTCACCAACACCACCCAAATCACCACTGCCAAGATCAGAATATCTGACCCAGTTTGCTGAAGAAGCCAATGCTGAAATTGACCAGATAGGAGAAAATGCCCTCAGAGAATTGGATGAAGTCGGAGCCAGGGTCTGTCGAACTACTTTTTTTATATAATGTGTAGAAAAAGCATACTTTTTAGGAAATTCCATCTATCAATAACTGGATTTTGTTCATTTGTTGAGCAGATAATGGAAAATATTGAGAGCTAGATGCAAGCCTTTGAAGAATCTACGGAGTTGAACAAATTGGAGATTGAGGAGAATGAACAAACGATAACAGACTTTGAAGAGCAAATTCAGAGAGACGAAAATTGATAGAACATTTTTTTGGATCTGCTGGTTTCTCGTTCGCGACATCGACAATGAGGAGAAGGGAGGGAAAAGGGAGGAGAGAAGAGGAGAGAGAAGTGGAGGAGGGCGGCGGCGGCAGCGGCGGTGGTGGATGAGTCGCCGTTGTGAGAGAAATGTGATGGATGCGGCGGGTGGCGGGGGAGAGGGTTGAGAGAAATGAAATAGGTTAATGTAGGGTTTGGATAGATTTAGGGTTTTATATATAAAATAAAATACCTAATTGTTGAATAGATAAACATTAAACCTGAATTTTAAAAACTCACAACCAAGCACCTGATTTTTGGTAATTTTTCCTAATTTTTTTGTTGACACAAGGCCCATTGAGATTTGATTAATGAAGACCCAAAAGATGGCCCAAGTTCATTAAGATATGCAAGGACAATTTCGTAAATAAAGCTGAAGCTTGCTCTAACAAAACTACTAGGGTTTTTCATCCCGATTCCACAAAAACCCAGCAGCGCCGGTTTCTTTGGATCCTTATCGGCTTCCTGGTAAGCGGTTCCGCCTCCGTACGCAGCAGACATTCACACCAAAAGAGTGCTCATTTTTGTTTGTATTTCTATGTTTCTGCATTTTGTGTGTTTCTTGAAATGTTTGTTGCTGGAATGAAATTTATCTTAGCTACTAGTTTTTTAACAGTTTCAATAATTTGTTTATCTCTGATTTTGCTTGTGTTCAATTGAATCTTTCTAATCCCAGCTCGCATTTCTTTGATCTTCTCAAGTCTTATTGTCTTTGCAATTTTTCGAAATTTTGTTGATTGTAATTAGTGTTATGTGGTGTAAGAAAATTTATTTCTTCTAGAATTTTAGCGTATAAAATTGGACCATTAATGTTGCCTTTTAGGGTACTGAACAAATTGGCTGGTTTCAGAAATTTTTCGCGAAGGGTGGCTGGTTTAGGAGCTCTTGGTTATGACTCAATTATTTCTCCCTTTACGAGTTCGTGAATCTTAGTGTGGTTCTTGAGGATTTTTTATTTGGCTAGAATAATTTGTTTACTGTAAGGAAATATGCTGATGCGTTAGTATTGGTATTGACAGTTGGATACATAGAATAGTGTATAAAAGCTGGTTTTAGAATGGATAGACATAAGTGCTACAATCTGATTACTTTGACATTTTGCATTTTTATTTGTGACTGGTGACTGATTTATGAGCTCTTGGTTAGATTAATTTATTTCTCATTTTATGACAATATGAATCTTAGTATGCGATTCTTGCGGATTTATTTGGCTAGAATAATTTATTTAATATATGAAAATATGCTGATGAGTTGTTTAAATATGATTGACAGCATCAGTTAAAAGCAAAGATGGTGAGAGTTAGTGTGCTGAATGATGCGCTTAAGAGCATGTATAATGCAGAGAAACGGGGGAAGCGCCAGGTCATGATAAGACCTTCTTCCAAAGTTATTATCAAGTTTCTCCTGGTGATGCAAAAGCATGGTATTTACAACACTAAATACTGTTAATACCCTGCATTGATTTGATGCATGATTCTGTGAAGTTTTATATTTGTTTTCAACTTTTAATGAACATTTAGGCTATATTGGGGAGTTTGAGTATGTTGATGATCACCGTTCTGGTAAGATTGTGGTCGAACTGAATGGGAGGCTGAACAAATGTGGTGTGATTAGCCCTCGATTTGATGTTGGCGTGAAGGAAATTGAGGGATGGACTGCAAGATTGCTTCCTTCTAGACAGGTAATTATCAAAAATCCCATTTTGAGTTAATACTCTTTTTAAAAGATGAAAACTTTAGTAATGCATGATGTACTGAACTAAGCCCCTGTTTGACATTTTTTTGAGATTGTAAGTTATGGATCTCATGTAATGTATGGTTAGAAAGTGGTTAAAAATCGTGAGTCCAATGAAATGTGAATAAAATGAAGTTTGATCAGCTTATAATCTCAAAAAAGCTTTGTCAAATAAGGCTAATATCTCTTGAATTGGTGTCGTATATTTAAGTTTGTAAGCTGGTCAAACATAATTTTAACCACATTCTTTAGAATCCACAACTTTATAGCTACTTTTGAATCACTTACTCTTTGGACCTGCAGCTTAAAAGCAAAAGATTTGCCAAACCTGCACGTAGTATCTAAATAATGATTCGTACCATGGAGCTAAGTCAACTAAATGATGAGCAAACCGTGTCATATTTTCAGTTTTTCTTCCTTGACGTATTCCTAATTGTAATAATAAACATGCAGTTTGGATACATTGTGCTGACCACGTCTGCTGGTATCATGGACCATGAGGAGGCAAGGAGGAAGAATGTTGGTGGGAAAGTCCTCGGCTTCTTTTACTAGGCTTGTTTTGACCCGAGTTTGTTTCCATCTCTGAGGAGGTTTTGGGTTTATTTTGAACTTGTTTACAGTTGGGATTAGGTCAAAGTTTGATAAATGGTTTGTTGTTTCAAATGCAAGTAGCGATTTTGGCAGCATTTTTCATGTTCTCTTATTTTTATCGACGATTAACTCTATTAAAGAGCAGTTGCTTTTATTTCTGTACCAGCAACGAAAAATCTCTGTGCCCATCAAGTTAAAACGTTTTTGTGTTGCCGGGAGATAAAGGGTTCAGTTTTTGTTTACACAACAATCATGAAAAAACATGATCTTATAATATCTTAGAAACTGGGGATATATTTGTTCATGATCCGACACCTTGTCTTCTCTTTTATGTATACAGTTAATGCAAGAACTATGCAGAATTGCTATAACAATGTAGTGATTACATAGAATAAAGATGAAAACAAAGAATAACTTATAAGAGTTTGGACGACTTCTTTAATAAGGTTGACATTTTAACATGAATCACTAAGGTTGTGTTTGACACTCATTTTAGAGAAGAATTTGGCTTTGAATAGTGATTTGATGGAAGAATGTGTGGTTAAAAAGTAAAGAAAATTTTTGAGTTTATGTGTAATATTATTTTATTGATAGAATGTGGTTGAAAAAAAAAAAAG
>CAIGRO010050011.1:0-12037 GCA_903798355.1 Fraxinus baroniana
CATATCATTGGATTGTACTATTTAATTTTTCAAGTTTATTGACATTGGATGACCATATTAATGTTATTTTAAATCCAAAAATTGGACGATTTTAATCTTTGTATGATAAGTTGCCCCGACCTGACCGACACATAATAACGTTGGGTTGGAGCAAAATCGATCCAACTCAACTCATGCTCACCCCTACTCTGGAATCCAACAAGTGATTCTTGGGATGTTTGGTGTTTCTTTCTTCAAGAACGACTCATTTTCTTCGAAAGGCAAGAAACCTCCCAAAAAATGTATCTCCTTACCAGCTTTTTTCATAGGGCTTTTATGGTTTGATTGTGAAAATATTCCATAGAAGATGCCAATCTGTTGACTCCATTTTTCGCAATGGTTACGTAGACAACAGATGCTTAGTCCACTCTCGTCAATGCAAGAAAATTCCAACACTTTTTTATCGGAGATGCAGACTGAAAAGGGTGGCGTTTATGAATATGGGAGATGCTTTACGACACGAGACAAAAATGCTCAAAAATCGATAATGTGATAAAAGACGACTGCATGTTTAACTAATACTCACAAAGAATTCAACGAAAGTGAAAATAAACAAGAGGGAAGATAGAGTGTGGTTTCAAGTGTGTAGAGTTACATTAAGTTCAAATGTTACAAGAATTGCTATTTTTAGATTTCTGGCCGATGTAGTAACTGTTGGATAAGAATCTCGTGACCGCATCTCCTAGGCAGAACCTTCACATCACTCAGCCAGCTAATACATTGGCAACGGGTCAACCATCCCATACCATAGACTGACAATCCTAACATTCATTATCATTGTTGTTACATCAATCATTCAAAAAGATTGCTTGTAAATCCTCTAAAAGACAGCAATGGCTTCGGCTAAAGAAGATTCAATTGGGACAAGAACTTTGGCCAAAGAGAGGGCCTTGGCCAAAGAGAGTTTCAGAGCATAGAGTATCAGCTTCTTCTTTGACATCTTTATCTTGATCACTTGGGTTTTTGTTGACTTTGTCAGATCTAACTCGATGTCTCCACGTGGCCTCCACTAGGAGCCTTGGTGGCGAGGCATAACAATTATCAAGTAAACATATGAAAACTCCCTATTATAAATACCCACAATTATTATTAATTATATTAATATATTAAAACATTCGAAAATGGGGAGAAAAACATTCGCTAGAACATCTTACCTTTTAATACCTTAGTATATATAATAGTTGTCTCTACCATTCGAAAGATATAACGATTGGGATCAATTCAAGTTGCTCTTCAACTTGATAGTCTTATTACCTAAATGTAATCTTGTTGATTTTGTTAGAAAAATATGTTCAGTAAGAAATTATAATTCTTTTTTTTCAGCTAACCAAATTAGATAACAGTTCAACAATTTACACTTCAAGTAACAAATGAGAGGAAAAACTGCAGTGAGGTGGGGTCTTCTTGGAAGTTGCATGAATTGACTGAGAATAACAACTAAAGTGATTTTTGGTCGCCTGATGGTTAGGTAAATCAATTTCCCAACACGTCGTCGATATTGTGTTTAGTCACGAAGAGCATCGTCATCCATTGGGTTAAGTTCTAAGGTCTGTTTCATTGGAAATTTTGTGGGTTTGGTACCAAGTCAACTGGCCTCTTCTAGTATGTTTAGAGTGTATTTTCTTTGACAAATGGTGATGCCAGTCTTGGATCGTGCAACCTCAATCCCTATAAAGTATTTCAATAGACCATGTAAAAAATGATCGCAATAAAGATTGTGCTATATATCACTTAACCTGCTATGCATTTAATACATTGACAATGGGTCAGCTACCCTATATCATAGGGCGACAATCCTGACATTCATTATCATTAACGTTACATCAATCATTCAAAAATATTGCTTGTAAATTCTCTAAGTGGCTTCGAATGGAGCAAGGACTTCGACCAAAGAGAGGGCTTTGGCCAAAGAGAGTTTTAGAGCAAAGAGCATCAACTTCTTCTTTGACATATTTATCTTGACAACTTGTGACTTTGTTGACTTTTTCATATTTGACTCAGGGGGTCTTTGGTGGTGATTAAAATTAGAATTTTAGTAGTTGTGATAGAAATTTTTGAAATGTGTGGTTGAAAAGTTGTGGAACCCATGAAAGATGTGGTTAATATTAATTGTTTGACTTTGATTTAGATTAAAATATGATTTTAATCCGAAACAAACAGGGCCTCAATGTCTCCACGTGGCCTCTACAAGGAGCCTTGGTAGCCAGCCATAAAAATTATCAAGTAAACATATGAAAACTCCCTATTTTAAATACCCACAATTAGCATTAATTATATTACAAATACTAAAACATTTGAAAAATGGGGACAAAAATAATCGCTAGAACATCTAACCTTTTAATATCCCAATATATGCAATGTTCGTCTCCACCATTCGAAAGATATAGTGATTGGGATCAACTCAAGTCACTCTTCAAATTGAGAGTCTTATTACCTAAGTGTAATCTTGTTGATTTTGTTAGAAAAATATGTTCAGTAAGAAATTGTAACTTTTTTTCATCTAACCAAAATAGATATCAGTTCAACAATTAACACTGTAACCGGTTACTAATCACAAATCAAATAAAAAAAAATTTCATGTCACAGATATCAATCATGCAATAGAATAAAATGGAAAAGATTAAATTTACTTACAGCGGAGAGTCTCCTGATGCCGGTTTCACACCTACCACAGAGTATCCCATAATTAAGCCATGACGACGTACCACATGGTACCATTTAGGACAAATCCTCTTTAGTTGAACATCTTTAAAGCCATCCTTTTGAAACCATTCAATATAATCTTTTTCCTTTGGAAAGAACATCCACATGTCAACAAAAAAGTGAGAAAGCCAAAAGGTTGGATACACAGGGCCAATGAGGCAGGCTTTTCCCCAAGTTTCAATGCTCTGTATGCTTCCTTTATACTGCGTTGCGGATCTAGCTAGTACTATTGTAATTTTGTTGTTTAAAATCAAAATTTATTCCATATTTATGGCTTATGCGATCTCTTAAGCTTTTGAGGCTTGGGGTGGCACGTGACTTTCCAGGGCCAAATGTGGTGGCCAACGTTATAGCCATGTGACCGCATGGCTATAGCCTATGTGGTCGCATGATCATAGAAAATAGCCGTTGATTGGTTTTTTTCTGAATTTTCTGGTGGTTGCCGGATTTTATATTCATCATCATCTTCTTCCTTTATTTCTACATTGCTATATTTTTTTGCTAACAAGTACTCGATACTACACAATAATATCATGACATCACACTAAAAATATTTTAAACATATATTTGTGTTGTCTCAATAGAGATAAGAATCTTGGATGCAAGGGATATTATAAGAAAGATTAACCATCACTCCCTTCATCTCACTCCCTCTCTCTCTTTCTCACACACACACACACACACACACACACAATGACATTGTTGAAATTGAGAATCCTGATTGGATAAAGGATAGGCCATGGTGACATTCAGTTGCAGTGATCCATCTCTATTATCATAGTTCAATTGGTTGGGTTTAAAGAGTCTTGGCCACTGCGATGTACCCTCTAGGAATGCAAGAAACCTTTGCTAGATAATCGATGTTCTAGTGGGGGATTATTTATTTACCAATACAAGGTAGAGGTCTGTAACCCAATGCAGATTAAACACTTGAAAAGTGACTTTCACTTCGATTTCCTACGTGCTTCTAATTGGTGTGCCTTTCAATTATATGGATCCTCTTCTCCCGCTCTGCTCAACCACGAGTCATCTCTAAAGTCAGACTACAAAAGTTCAAGTCTATTGGAATAGATATCTCTACGATTGAGATAGAAGAGAAGAGTTCGACCTAGATAGAAATATTTAAGCAAGTGTTTTTGCTTAAGTAGTTGAGTGATTCTTCCAACAATCGAATGCTTGGGTAGTTGGTGATAAATGATTTTGCGACATCCATTTCCTCCAATTTGTGGGTGCATATAGCCACATGAAAGAGTTTACAGAAAAAAAATAAACAATTCTATCAAAGCATTAGTTAGTACAGCATTTTACTTGTGCATTTGTAATAGTTATGTTGGAAAATATCGTATATGGAGTGACAAACAGCGCCGGGAAACAACTTTAAAATTCTGTAGAAATTTCGACAGAGTAACGGTAGGAAATGGACTCCAATTAAATCCTTAAAATGTGTAGTATAGCAGCAACAATATCAAACTCAAGACAAGTGTTGAACATTTTGTCCTTAAGTCGAATTTGTCCCGCAACGGTGCCTACGATTTATGGAAAATGACTCCCAAGATGCAATGACTATCTTCTTGTGTGAGTAGCACTACAACACATAAGAAATGACGAGCCAGAACTTAGTTTACGAACTCCGAAATGTAAGTGAAGAAAACCAGAATTTATACAACTAGAATGCAAGAATTTGGTTGAAAAATGAGAGAAGATGAATGCTATATGATTGCATATCATTGGTGTGAAGACTGGGACATCCCTAAGATCCTATATATAGAGGATGAGGGATTGTGAATGAAATGTCGCGCCCCAAGTTCAACAACTCTTACCAAAAGTCACACCTTTCACTTGTCGCCATCGCCTCACTCGAGCAGTAAAAACTAAGACTTTTTCGCTAGCTTATTGCTCGAGCGAGCTAGCTTGTCGCTCGAGCGACATTCCAGCCATAAGCTAGCAACAACATTGTCAATTTTTCAGACAGCTTCCTCTATTTTTCTTCCCAACTTTGGACAACAATTTCTCATTCATCCAGAATTGGTTTTGAGATTCCAAATATACCACAACGATCTACTCGACGAGTAGAACAAATTGGTCTATTTATATTTGTAATTTGACCATTGGATCAAGTCCAAATATTTGGCTGAAGTTGACACGAAAGTCACTTTTTCCAAGTTTCAGTTTTTATCACTTAACCAAATTTCAATCTTGTAAAATCAATTTCCAGCAATCCCCCACATGAATGGAAATTCTGCGATATGCACAAGAAATACAAATGAATGCAGACTCTGACAACGAAGTTCGTACGACAAGTCACAGAATCAGGATAGGTGGCTTGTGGCTTTGAACCTTTCTTAGTTGAATACAATCGAATTTACTAGGCTAGTTAGTGAACGTGATGTCTTAAACCATCCATCCGTTCGTGTAAATTCAGGCAACTGTACCAACACCATAACTCATCTAACCATTTCGGTTCTCATGGTTGTATCCTTTTTAGCATTGAACAGCTCTTGGTTTCGTAAGTGCTTTCAAAGAATTAAGCCTCAAATTCTCGTAGAATCGACCCCACTTCACACTTACATAGATGATCTCATTCCTTTCTTCTTCAAGGTATAGGAATCATTAAAAGTTTTTCACTTATCCTTATACATGCTTACCATAGCACTTTTATACTTTAGGAATGGGAATAAGTACTTTACCCCGAATCGTTTATAACTTATTTGTTCCATTGAACCAAGATCTTGGGATCTCCAATCTACAAGGTTGGGTTTCCACCATAGTGATTTTTATTCGATAGGCTTTAGGTTCATTCTCCTTGAAAGATGATATACTTGATCTTTAGTAAGTCCTTTCGTCAAAGGATCCGCTAAATTCTCTTTTAACCTAACATGTTGAATAGAGATTATACCATTCGATACCAACTATTTAATGGTATTGTGTCTCCGACGTATGTGTCGAGATTTACCATTATACATTCTATTCTATGCCCTTGCAATTTCCGATTGATTATCGCAATGTATGTTAACTAATGGTACCGATTTTCTCCAACATAGAATTTCTTCAAGAAAATTACGAAGCCATTATGCTTTTTCTCCAACTTTATCTAAAGCAATAAACTTAGACTCCATCATGGATCGAGCTAACATGTTTGCTTAGATGATTTCCAAAACACAGCTCCGCCTCCAATGGTAAACACATAACCACTTTGAATCCTTCGTATCAGATATCCAATTTCCATCGATATGTCCTTCTAACACCGCATGATATCTTGAGTAGTGTAATCTATAATTGACCATGTTTTAGGTATCTAAGAACTCGGTTCAATGCCTTCCAATGTAGAGCGTTTGGATTACTTGTGAATCTACTCACTTTGTTGACTATGTATGCTATGACGCGTACATTTAGTGACATACATCAAACTGCCTATAACGTGTGCATATTCCAATTGAGATACTGGTTCACTAGTATTCTTGGCTAGATGTACTCCCAAATCAAATGTTGTCTTAATAGGATTATCATCATACACCTTAAACTTCTAAAGTATAGTCTCAATATAATGTGATTGAGACAATGACAATCCATTGTGCGTTTTAGAGATTTTAATCCCTAATATGACATCAGCAACTCCCATATCTTTCATTTCAAAATGTTTCATAAACATTTTCTTTATCGAGGAAATGACATTCAAGTTATTTCCCATTATTAGCATATCGTCATCATATAGGCAAAAAATAACATATTCATTAGGTGTGGTTTTAACGTAGACACATTTGTCACATTCGTAGATTTTAAATCCACATTCCATCATGACATTATCAAATTTTTCACACCATTGTTTTGGTGCTTATTTCAAACCATATAAATTGAAGCCATTTGACATCATAGTTCTATCAAACTTCTCGTTCCATTGCTTCGGTGCTTGCTTTAATCCATAAAGCGACTTTACAAGTTTATACACCTTCTTCTCATTTCCCTAGGCAACAAACCCTTCCGGTTGTTCCATAGATATTTCTTCTTTTAATTCACCACTTAGAAATGCATTCTTTAATCCATTTGATGTATTTCTAAATGATGTAATGCTACGATTGCAGTTAAGACATGTATAGAAGTAATCCTTATCATAGGTGAAAAGGTATCGAAGAAATCTATTGAAGCCATTTGACATCATAGTTCTATCAAACTTCTCGTTCCATTGCTTCGGTGCTTGCTTTAATCCATAAAGCGACTTTACAAGTTTATACACCTTCTTCTCATTTCCCTAGGCAACAAACCCTTCCGGTGGTTCCATAGATATTTCTTCTTTTAATTCACCACTTAGAAATGCATTCTTTACATCCATTTGATGTATTTCTAAATGATGTAATGCTACGATTGCAGTTAAGACATGTATAGAAGTAATCCTTATCACAGGTGAAAAGGTATCGAAGAAATCTAGACTTTCTTTTTGTCTATATCCCTTGGCTACTAGTCNGTGAAAAGGTATCGAAGAAATCTAGACTTTCTTTTTGTCTATATCCCTTGGCTACTAGTCTAGCCTTGTATTTATCGATTGATCCATCCGATTTCAATTTTTTTGAAGATCCATTTGCAGCATAAAGCTTTGTTTCCCAGAGGAAGATCAACCAACTCTCAAGTGTGGTTGTTCATGATAGATTCAATTTCACTAATTATTGTTTCTTTCCATAAAGGCGCTTCGGGTAGGACATTGCTTCATCAAATGTCCTAGGATCATTTTCTAACAAATGAGTTACAAATTCTGGACCAAACGTCTTATGAATTCGCTATCTTTTACTACGCCTTGGTTCTTCATTTGTTTGAAGATTTCCATCATCTTTTTCATTATGAGTTCATTTGTTTAAACTTGCTTCCTTTTCCCTACAAGAAAATATATTCTCAAAGAAAACAGTATTCCTTAATTCAATGATTGTACCTTCGTGTACATCAAGTAAATCGGATTTATGAACCAAAAATCAATATGCACTACTATTAGTAGCATACCCGATAAAGACACAATCAATTGTCTTAGGTCCAATCCTCACTTGTTTAGGCTTAGGTATTTGTACCTTTGCTAAACATCCCTACACCTTAAGGTATTTGTAGGAAGGTTTTCGACCTTTCCATAACTCATATGGAGACTCGATCTTATCCTTGTATAGTGTTATATTTAGGATAATATTAGCCGAAAGAATAGCTTCTCCCACAAGTTTTGAGGTAAGCTTGAACTAATCAATATGGCATTCATCATTTCCTTAAGGGTTCGATTCTTTCGTTCCGCAACCCCGTTAGATTGAGGTGAATATGGAGCAGTAGTTTGGTGAAAAATTCTTTGATTTGCACAAAATTCTTCAAATGGTGCAACATACTCTCCACTTCTATCACTACTAATCATTTTTATTCGTTTTCCAAGTTAATTTTCAACTTCAGTTTTATATTGTTTAAACACTTCCAATGCTTCATCTTTACTTCTCAACAAGTATATATAACAATATCTTGTACAATCGTCTATGAACGCGATGAAGTACTTTTTACCACCTTTCGTTTGTATGAACTTTAAGTCACAAATATTCGTGTGAATAAGTTCCAAAGGTGTTGTAGTTCATTCAACCGAATGAAATGGTGTTTTGGCCAATTTTGCCTCTACACATACATTGCATTTTCCATTACTGAAATACATACTAGGAAGTAAATTCCCATTCATAAATTTTCGTATTGAATTGAAGTTTACATGTTCTAATCTATGATACCATAAATTAGACGACTCAAGAATATAAGCGGAAGGAGACGTTTTATTCATTGAATTATTCGGTATAATAGTAAGGACATTCATTTTAAATAGTCCATCTTTTACATAGCCTTTGCCTACATACATTTCATTCTTGGTAAGTATAAACTTATCCAATACAAAGACTAATTTAAAGCCATTCTTGCTTAACAAAGAACCCGAAACCTAGTTCTTACGAATATCCGACACATGAAGAACATTTTTGAGGCTAAGTTCCTTCCCCGATGTCATCTTCAATATCACTTTGCATTGTCCTTCAACCTTTGAAGTTGAGGAGTTTCCCATATGAACAGCTTTTCTCCCTCAGTTGGAGTATAGAAAGTGAACATTCCTCTATCGATACATATGTGATCAATAGCACCCATATCAACCCATCATTCCATGGGGTTTCCAACGTTGTTACATTCGGATATAACCGTTGATAAATTCATATCCGATATACCATTTGAAATGGTATTGGATTCAGTGATATTTGCTTGGGCTTGCTTCTTCGATTTATAATAATCAACAGAACGATATCCAGTCTTTCCACAATTGTAGTAATTTTCCTTGAACTTTTTTGTGTTCTTTCTTGATGACTCAACAGAAAGCTTCATCTTTTTTGCTTTTGTAGTTGGATTCTACCACATTGTCTTTTACTTGTTGTATGTTGTTTCCAACACGATTGTCTTCTTCAATTCTCAATCAGACCACAAGTTTTTCAATGTTCATCTCTTTGCGTTTGTATTTGAGATAGTTCTTGAAGTCCCTCCACATAGGTGGGAATTTCTCAATGATTGCAGCCATTGAAATGATTTACTTAGAGACATATTCTCCGCATGAATTTAATGTAGGATAACTTGTAACTCTTGTACTTGACTGATGATGGTCTTAGAATCTACTATTTTGTAGTCCAAGAACTTTCCCATAATGAACTTTTTAGTTCCGGCATCTTCGGTCTTGTATTTCTTTTTCAAGGACTCCCATAGTTCCTTTGCAGATTTCTTTAAATTATGAACGTTGTACGACGAGATGTCCAATCCATTTAGAATGTAATTCTTGCATAGAAAATTTGAATGTTTCCATGCATCTAGAGCAATTAACAATGTCCTATTGTTTTTCCCTTCTTGTGCGACGAGAGCATCTTCATTCAAGAATTTCACCAAACTAAGGGTCGTGAGATAAAACAAGAATACCAGAATTTATGCAAAGTGAAGAAAACCATAATTTATGCAACAAGAATGCAAGAATTTGGTTGAGAAATGATAGAAAATGAATGCCATATGATTGCATATCATTGGTGTGAAGATTGGGACGTCCCTAGGGTCCTATATATAGAGGATAAGGGGTTGTGAATGAAATGTCGTGTACAGGCTGAACAACTCTTGTCAAAAGTCGAACCATTCACTTGTCGCCATCACCTCGCTCGAGCGATAAAAACAGAGACTTTTTTGCTAGCTTATCGCTCGAACGAGCGAGCGAGCTAGCTTGTCACTCGAGCGACAGTCCAATCATAAGCTAGCAACAGCCTTAATTAATTTTTCAGATAACTTCCTCTATTTTTCTTCCTAACTTTTGACCGCAATTTTTCATTCATCCGAAATTGATTTTGAGATTCCAAATATGCCAAGATGATCTACTCGACGAGTAGAACAAGTTGGTCTATTTACATTTGTAATTTGACCATCGGATTAAGTATGAATATTTTGCCGAAGTTGACACGAAAGTCACTTTTTCCAAGTTTCAGTTTTATCACTTAACCAAATTTCAATCTTTCAAAGCCAATTTCCAACAAGTTATAACCTCAATTCTGAAAGAACCATTGACCACCTCATTCTCTTCATAAACCTTGGATTTAGCAGGTAGTGCAAGGTAGCACATACCCCATTCAACTCATCTTTTCTCCAAGATTCAAAATCCGATCCTTTGTCATTAGGCTCCTTTTCTCCCACTTCATCATCCTCACTACAGTCCTTTTCTCACCTTCAAAGGTATGCAATGTCCATGTGATCTATTTGTAGTCTAGAGATGTTTATTTGGTTCAATAAACACCTCTTGGTGAGTAAGTTCTACTTTCTAGTTCTTTTGTTGCCAAAGATAGCAAAACCTTGATCCCATATGATTGCTTTTGAGCTATTACCCCATCTTAATGTCATAAATTACTTCGAATTCGTCCTCAGAGTTCCCACTTTTTAATTGCATTTCTTGTATTTTTCAAATCAAAGGATTACAAATAGCCATACTCTCTATCTTTTGTCCTTTGGCTATTGTAACTAGTATAGCTTTAGAATTATCCATCTCATACCTCAATTCCTAACAGCTTCTCATCATGAAGCTGTGTGCGCTTCTGTAGTTGATAAGTATAGACACCTTTCTTTTTCTATTTCAGTGATTCGAATGATCCCGTATCTCAGGCTTCCAGCTAAAACACTGACTGAAATGCCTTTCACTTCTTCTCATTTTCCTCCCCATTTTAACATCAGTTGTTATGCCCCAATATTCCTTGATTGCATCCTCAACAAATTTCTTACATTTCAGAAGCAAACAAACTCCAATCTGCCGGATGGCTGTCATTGAACCCGTGAAACCAAATTTTAATCTTCCTGTTACAGTACTTCATAATTCCTACCATCAATTCCTCGGTAACTTGGTGAATATGGAAATACTTATTGGCTTTCCTCACCCACTTTCTAGGATTTTCACTTTCAAACTAGTAAAAATCAATTTTGTGTAGCTTGGTGTTCATCCTATTTTTACTTCTATTGTACTTCACATTGTCGATACTGTATATCCATTGTCACCTCCAATGTAATATACATTGTTACCTTCAATGTAATTCCTATTTTCATCTCCATCGCAATTCAAATTTTCATTTTCATTGTAATTCCTATTTATTAACGTATGCAAATCAGTAAATTGATAGATTACAGGAATTAGAGAAATTATACGAGAGCAATTGTATTTTGTAGTTTTTATTTTCCTAGAATAGATCCAGACCTTATGTATATAATCCCTTGTATTATAGCTCTTCGATATTTATCAATATATAGAAACAATTTTCCCTTTTTTATAGATTCCTCCATTTATCATAGATTCTTGCATTTATCATTTTTATGTGGTATTAGAGCACCGATCTTGTTGACTGCATAAATTGAAAACACCTTTCGCAACAAAAACAAATGAAATGACTGATAGCATAGAAACCATGAATGAGAATCCACTCACTTTACATAGTTCGGATAATTCAAGCCCCTTCTTGGTCTCCAAAGACCTTGAAACACAAAATTATGGACAATGGAGTCAAGCCATATGCATCGGTCTTAGCATAAAGAATAAGATTGGATTTATCGACGGATCCATTGAGATACTGTCACCTACAGATAAAACTTTTCTTTCCTGGTTGTTGCGTTTTTTTTATATCACAAGTTTGTACGATATCGAACAAGTAATATAGTGGACCTAAGAGTCCGGATTATCGTTCCCACAAAGACTATACTTTAGTACTGGATATATTTCTCCTACTACTATTGATGAAATAAACAAATT
>CAIGRO010050020.1:0-11469 GCA_903798355.1 Fraxinus baroniana
TGGGCGTCTACAGTACGAGTCGAGCGGGCAAGCCGACGAGCCGCTTGACTCGATTGCCACCACTACGTACACTAAACCTAATTGGCATACAATTTTTCAAAATTTAAGTCGTAAATTTAATTATTGGCACTTTATACCCAAAAAAATATACGTTAAAATTTTGTCAGCTATCTTCGTATCCGTAATGTTGATCCCATTGAGATTAATTCTTGACTTCTAGGGATTATATCAAATAAGTTTAGAGTCGATTTTATGATTCTGTATGATTTATTATTGAGGGTGTGTTTGATGCATATTTTTTAGGAGAGAATGTATTTTTTTTTGTGATGTGATGGTGAATATATGATTGAAAAAAAGGAAAAATTATTAATGTGGTGGAAAATGTTATTTTATTGAGGAATGTGTGGTTAAAAATGAGAATGTGGCTCCAACAGGGGCTGAATATAGTTGCCGACGCATATAATAAATTGAAAAGTCAAGATGGTGAAGTATGTGCGATATCAATGATCAAAATGACCAATGAATGTGCTTTAATATGCATGTTGATGAAAGAATCAAAAGGGTTTGATGGGGCAATGGGTGTATGGAATGTGACCCATGAAAGTGATGAGACCTTTGAAGAATTCATTGATGAAGTTGTTTTGTGTTCCCACTTTCTTCAGTGTGAGCAGTTGGCCATTGCCCGGTTGGTTATCTGACATCATTCTCAACTTCCAAACTCTTGTTCCTTTATTAATCAAAAAAATTACTCCGTTCATCCTCAGTTTATTGCTTGAGTAGCGAGTTTTCGATTCTTGAACATGAAAAAGGATCCAATGAATTCGGAAGAATTGACAAGAAACCGTGTAAGGTGAAATTACTATGTACAATTATGTAGATTGATGGTAAGAATGATTTTTCTTTCAACTTTTCCATTATCACTCAAAAAAATTAAACTCCGCATGAGACCCAAAGATTCTTATTAGAAAGAAGTATTTCTTAATCAAGCAAGAGAAGAATGAGTCAAGTGGGAATTGATTCATTTAAATTTCATTTTTCCAACTTTCATTATAGTTCCAAAATCAGTTGATTGCGACGTAAAATACTTGACAAATTTTTGTTAAGTAAATCCCACGTGTCCAACCTCATGAAGTGAGTTTTGTTTCCAAACTTGAGCTGGTGCACAAAATTTTGAAGTGAGTATGTGAAGATTTAAAAACATATTGAAGATTGACTTTGCAAGTATTTATGATACATTTTAAAGGTCGAAAACCGACTTGTTACTCAGAATATAGATCGAGGACCAGTGTTGAAATTTTCCCTAATTATTAAGGTTAGTGCCCACCCTCTCCCAACACTTTGAACATGACTTAACATCAATATAACCTCCCCCAACTCTTGGAAACATGACTTACAAAAATATAAATATCATGAGATTTGCATAATTATAATTTAATTATAAAATTCATAGGTAGACCAAAGCAAGAAAGTCAATAATATTTAGTAACCATAATAACTACCAAATAAAAAAGACATTAAGACAATATTATTATTATTTTTTTTTTGGGGGGTCCAATTTCCAAAGCTGCAAGCTCCAAAAGAAAGCTTTTAGGAAATAGCCACACAAAAATGCAAACTTGGCATCCTCTTGCTATCTTCCTTGCACCTGCTGCTGCTGCTGCTCCACTCTGAACTTCCAATTTTACACCCAATTTTCCCTCCATTTTCCCCCCAAAATCCGCCATTTAAATCAGATTCATCTTCTCCTTCGCCATTGTTATGATCATATGACTCGTTATCAGTTTCATATGCAATGACTTCTTTGTCGTTGTCGTCCTTTTCGTCAAGTACATGTTCTTCATCATTCTCGTCATCCACGTGCTTGTTAAAATGCCAGTAATCTTCTTTGGGCAAAGAAAGCCTTAGCCTGCCATTTTCGCGTTCAGTTTGGAAATGAACGTTGCAAGAAGATGAATTGACGGCCTTTACCACTAACCGCCCCCCTTCGCGATGAGTGCTCACTCGAACACCGTTAGAGCCAGTGATTGAAGTCAATGGAGGTGGAAAGCTGTTGTCTTTACTCGTGTTCTTGGACGTTTCTCGGGTTTTTGGACTTCGAATTCCACTGGGATTTTGTCTCTCCATTGATAGAAGAGAAGTAAATTCATCCATGCCTCCGTTAATTTTGCTTCCAGTCTCACATCCCAAGCTCTCAGTGCACATTTCAAGACTTTTTGTGCTCATTGCACAAGAAGACCGCTTATCGAGTGGATGCACATAGACATTCATCGAAGCATAAGAACTATTAGAGAGTGACTCTATAGAATTCCAGCCACCCAATTTGCCATTTATTGTGCTCTTTTCATTGGGATAATTGTTTAAACTGACATGAGAATTTTCTTCACTGCATAGACTTGGCATCTGAGTCCGTGTAATGGATATGTCGGGTTTAGAAGGAGCCAATTGAAACATCGAAACTAGTGGTTCGACTAAAGAAGGCTCCAAAGAAGATGGCAACACTTGACAAACATTTGTAGTAGATGACATATTTGTTCGTTTTAGGGGAATTTCAAGAAAATTGTACAAAAACAGGGGAAGAACTGAGGAATTTGCTTTTTCAATTGTTGGAATCCAGGGCGATAATTTTGCTTCAACTGGGGATGAAAAATAAGTGATTTTGGGTTGTGAAAATGGTGGCTTGTGGAGGGAGATGAGAGAATTACATGAAAGAGAAGTGGAAGGGGTGGGGATGAATTTATAGGAACAAAAAGTGCAGTTGGAAGAGGTCTTTATTGCATGGATAGATAGGGAAGGGGACTTATTCATGCCGCTATAATTATTTAGAGGGTGTTCTCTTTGTGTTTTGAGTTTTAAATTCATTTTGAGTTTTGTGTTTTGAATGTCCATTTTGAGATTATTGAAAATATATTGTTTTTGGTATTTTGAAAATACCCAAAACACGTTTTGAAAATATTGGTTTGATTATAACTGAAAACACTAAAAAAGAAAAATTTGTCGTTTTGAGTTTTCTTTATAAATTTTAACTTGTTTTCAAAAACGCGTTTTTGAAAATAAGAAAGAAAATGCTTTTTCACTATTTTGAAAAATTAAAAATAAATAACGATTTGAAAACGGTAAAGAGAACATGCCCTTAGTTTTTACTATGCACCATATAATTTGATTAAAGAACCAAGGAAAAAAGTCAAGAAAAAGGTCACAAATGTGTTGGTTTTGCAACTTAACAAGGACATTGATGGCTTTGTTTATAAGGGTGTGTTTGAGCCACATTATTTTGGAAGAATGGATCTTGAAATAGTAGATTGATGGAGAATATGTTGTTAAAAAAAAAAGTTATTGATGTGATGAAAAATATTATTTTATTAAAGAATGTGTGGTTGAAAATAAATAGAAGAATGAAAATGAAAATTTTAATGTATACCAAATAGGGGCTAAGACTCGAATAGTACAATGTATTAGTAAGTTAAAATTTCGTACATTCTATAATCGAATCTTATTCAATACTGCATACTAGACAAACTCTAATTAGCTTTCACGGTTCACGACTTGCTTAGATTTGTTAGACAATGTGAAGTCGCACTTTATGAAAATGACTCCGAACAAGATAAAACTCTAAATTGCAAAATTTTAATTAACAAAAATAAAAATAATAAAAAATTAAAATTTTATTATATTATACAATTCAATTCTGTCAGTATTACATAATACTAAACAAGCCTTGATTGGCTTTAACTATTGGAGATTTTCTTAATTGATTGGGAATTACTATAAATGGTTTTAAAACCAACTTTGCAATCCATAAGTAAGCCAACAAAATGTCCAGGAACAGAGGATTTCTTCATGATATGTTTTGATACGCATTCATTTGTGCATTTCCACTTCACTCACCTATGGTCAATACCAAAATCGATTGTCTTTCATAGCATTTTGAGCACCAACTAAATTTCCACAAGAATCTTGAATTTTGAAAATTACTCTTACAATTTTCTCTCTCAAAGATTGTAGGTCGAGCTAAGCCTAAAAGGTTTCTTGCGAGAAAAATGTAATTTTATCAAATCCTTCTTCGAAGCGAAATTACACGAATTATTCATCCACTACTGTATAATAATATTAATTATTATCTCTTGTTTTCAATACTAGTGTATGAACGTGCGATGCACGCGTTGCAGTTTAGTTGGGTATTTAATAGTGTGGAGTGATTTCAAGGTATTTTTATACTATAAGTAAAGTATTGTTTGTATAACTATATGAATTGATTTTATTTTTTTTGTTAGTTAATCTTTCTTACAAACTTCTCAAAAGCTTTTTCCTATTGGCCGTCGAGTTTAAATAGCAAAACTTTACCTGAAAAATTAGTATTCTAATAATAAGAGCTTGAATTAAAAATGTATTTGTTGCAAATGAAAAGTAATATACATGAAAGCTTGAAGGATGGTTACAGAGATTTGATCATTAATCAAGTCGCAGCTCACACAGTTTGAGAGCTTCTATAGCAAAGCATCAAGATTTGTTCCTTCAAAACCTTTAACTTTCTCCTTTTCATTTTTTCTTTTTCTTTCAGCCTCCTTTTCTTTTCCCTTCTTCAGATTCTTTGGTCCTTCCTTTGTTTTTTTCCTTTTTTATTTTCCTCTTTGGTATCTTTATCCTCCTGTAAGGTTCCAGGATCAGCAGAAATCTCTGTAGTATTTTGAGTAGCTATCTAACTTTTATCTGATTGAGGAGCTAGGCGGTGATCGACCTGACCGGTCTGGTCGTGGGGGTCGAGTGCCCAAAAAAAAAAATTAGTATTTGGCAAAATTATTAAGAAATAATTGAGTAATAATTCCGAAAATCGCCTATACAAAGTGTTTTGCTCATTTTATATTGTAGTTATGAAATATAGAACATACAAAGTTATCAATTATAGCCTAATCTAATTAAAAAAATAAAAAGAAAGAATGAGAAACCCTCTCCAATTTATTCATTTTATTTCATTTCTCTCCACACGAACAATTATAAGCTAATAAAAATATTATGTATCTCAATGTAAAAAAAAAAAAAATTGTGCACACATGGAGACACGGTATCTCCATGTGGCACGGCACGGTGTCTTCGTGCCACACGGAGACACTGCCTGTCTCCGTGCCTCACGGAGACACCGCCGATTTTAATTTTAAATTTTTTTATTACCCAAACCCACGGTTTCATCTCCAACAATTCCTTGAAAATTTATCATTAATTTCATTATTTATTCATTCATAGCAATTCACAAATCAATATGTACAAATATACGCTCAAGTCTGAAATCTCGAATATCCCCAGGCCTAAATCTCTGATGTTCTTCTTCTGGCGCTGCTATTTTTCATGGCAATTGCTTCTGGAAACTTTCTGCAGTTGAATTTCGTCGTTTTGGTTGACGATTTATATTTGGTTAGATAATATGATTTCACAGATATGAGGACTTTATTGGATCAGCATCTCCTACGGTTGGAGAAGGCAACAGGATTGCGAGGTTCCGATAAGGTAAAAGGCGAGCGGTAGACAACACTAAAGCTTAAGCCGAGACGACGTTGTTTTGGGTGACGACAGGAGAATTCGACATGTGGCAAAAAAAAAAAAAAACTGTCTCCTTTATATTGTATAGATATAGAAATTCAAGATCAATTACGTGAAGAGAAATGATATTCATCCCCACTGGGGATTACCCACTCACATGCAGCCACATAGACTGGGATTCATCCCCACTGGGGATGAATAGCATTTTTCTTACGTGAATTGTGTCAGTTGGCTCGATTTATTACGAGTCTAATCATGCCATTTCATTATATCGACAATTTCAAATAATAATAATAATAATGTTCATACTATGATTTGAACAAGTCGGACCCCATCATCTAGCAGTTTAGGACATCGCTCTTTTAAAGAGGCGAGGAGATTCGAATTCTCCCAAGATAAAATATTGCGAAAGGAGATTGATCATGGATTATTAATAAGTCTAAAGTGGATTCTTCCAAAGTCGATGTTTGAATAGTTAATGGGGATAGACTGTAAATTCGTCGACAATATGTCTACGCTGATTCAAATCCAACTTCGCCCAATAATTCACCATTATGAAAAAGAAAAAAAAAACTATATATTTTTATCTTGGCAAGAACCTTTCAATTCTAGGCTCCCTAATGGTCAATCTATTTGGCTATAGTGCTCTTCTAGTAGATTTTTGAAACATCACTATGCAAAAGGGATACTGTTGGAAAATGGTTTTTAACTTTGTGAATGGGTCAACTTTGAGTCCAAATTTCAGTAGGATCCGTGTCTTTTTTTTTTTTTTTTTTAACGGAACCTAGCATATTCATGTTCTACTCCACAAGAAGATTAACGTGATATATTTATTTATCGAAAACCATTTAGTATTGAATGAAGTATTTAATGTCTAAGTAATCCATTCGAAACTATGAAATAGTGAAAAAATTGATTTATTGGAAAATTCTCATATACTTATCCCATAGAGGAAAGTTATGAAACTTTGATGTAGTTTATATAGTGTAAGTTTGATAATTGGGTTTGGGCCTCAAGGGGTATCAATAATCTTTAAAAAGAGGAGACCTATATCCTATGAGATTCGGTCCAAACCCCATACGTGTGCGCCGTCGTCGTCCGTCCTACTGGTCGGCACGGCACGAGCCCAGTTTGGTTCGTGTGCGTGTGCCTCCTTGTACTATATTATATTTTTGGACAAAATTTATTTAATTTTGGATCAAATTGTAATTAAACAAATTATTAGATACTTAATAATTTTTTTTTTATTAATGAGCTTATTTTCAGAAAATTATTTTGGATTGTCTGTTATCCGATTTTAACCAATTAACAACCGACTTTTAACTGAACCATGGTGCCTGTTCGGTTTTTGGGACCTGTTTGAACAGTGATGACTATTTTGAAGAGGCTTGAAGGACGTTCGAATGGCCACGAACGATTTTATAAATTGCCAGCCCCACAGCCAAAATAATTACACCATTTTCATTGCAAATATTCTCTGCAATGAATCTCATCCTCCCTTCGAAGTAAATACATTTCATTGAGTTCTCTGGAACTCCTGCAGATTGTCGTGTTGCTTCCGTATGAGAAAAAATTCGTTCTATCCTGGGAAATGATTGCTGGACACCTTTAGCACCTTTTGAGCAAATTCGTTTTAAGGAATCATCGTGAAGTCAGTGGAATCGAATTAATTTTCTGATTCTATTGATCGTACCGTTATGCTGTGCAGATTTCATTAAGGTAATTCTGTAATATTATTTTGAAGGAGATACTCCAGAAACAACAGATACTACACCATTTTAGGTCCCCTTGTATTGTAAAAAAGTCCTTTTGTTCCAAATTCAGCTGAATCATTCTTTTTAAGAAGACCTTCTTCAAGGGTTGGTATAAAAAGACATTCTTTTAAAATTGTTAATTACAAACGTGTCTCCCTTAAAAAGACACAAAAAATAAAATATCAAGTATATTCGAGCGTGTGAAATGTCAACTCGATAATCGGCCCTCAATTTGACACAAACATTTCGAACGAATACATAGTACTTTTTTCTCAAGTTTATGGTATGTTTTTGTGTAGGGCAAACATTGTATCGTTAGGTTTTTCGAGTTAATGTTGACTAAAAGTTTCGATTAACAAAAATGTAAAAATGATATTGTTGTCAGTTTCTCTCGCTTTTTTTTTTTTATCCTTCTCGAGAACTTTATCGTATCAAACTAATGAATAAGTCAGTGGAGTAATTCACTATATAATCTGATTTCCACTTATAATTACTTCTTACTTCTTGTTCACAAAAGTCATTGTTAATTGTAGGTCCTTCAGATAAATACTTTATTATATTTCTAATTCGTGCTAGGCTCGGCCCACTACGGGCAATAGTTATAGGGATAAATTTTCACGTGATAACTTATTACAGTAATTATACAGAGTTAATTTTACTAATAGTCACTGAGGTTCGTGTAAAATTTCAAATTGGTCATTAAAGTTATTAATTGTTTCACAATTGATCACTTGGGGGTACTAAAATGAACGTATAATTTGACGTTGCGTCTGTTATCTTCCTAGATGTGCTATTTGGATTTCTTGGATAAGTTACGTGTGGAATTCCTTCCAAAAGCTCAAAATTTCGCCTGAGTGACTATTTTTACTGTGGATTAAGGTTGTACTAAATTAATGTGTGAATCTGTGAATTTTATTCAACAATCTGGATTTCAATGCAAAGAATGTAATTGACGGGTTTAGTTGACTTTGGCGCTTAACGGATGTCACTTTAGATTATACGTTAGTTTTAGTAAATGAGTGACCAAATGTGAATCGGTAAAAAACTTCAACAAGCAATAATGTAAGAAAACTACTCAATGACCAATTTGAAATTACATACAAAATTGAGTGACCATTGATGAAACTAAACAACCGGCTCAATTGTATTATGAGTTACGCGTCTTATGAAATGTATGACCATGTAAAATGTGTCGACAATAAGATTTTAATTTTTGTTTCTTAATATTGTCATGTACACAGGAAAGATTTTTAATGTCGTTTTGTTGGTACGGAAAAAAAAGTATTTTCCGAATATGTTGGTACATAGTGGTTACTTATCTTTTGTGCACCGGCCTCTTATGTATACTGTCTATCTTAATTATTAGACAAATGATATGATAAAGAATCGCTTTCTGCATTAATGTAACTTTATCAAAGCACATGGAGAAAAAAGAAAAGAAAAGGGAATTAAACCCCTTTACTAAGACGATATCTCTCTTTTAATGTTTAAATGACACGAATTAATACGACGTGCAATTAGATCGTACCATCATTCATTTATGAAAATGAACTGTGTTGACATCCGATCTGTGACTTAATTAAGTCCGTTTGTTATATGTACTTAGCTCATGCTAAATTAAGGTAGAATCTGCAAGTTCAACTCGTACTTTTGACCGCTGTGATTTGAGGGAACGTTCTTACACACTGTCAAAATATTAAATCAATTAGGGTCCGTTTGATTACAAGGGTGGAAAATGGGTGGAAAGAAAATGTTTTACAAGGAAAAGATTTTTTTTAGAAATTGTTTTATTGAATTGTAATTAAGTGTGTTTGATTGGTATAATTTTCCACCCGAAATTTTTTTAAAAGTTTGGATCTTTTTGTTCACGTTTGACTTTATTTTACATGGAAATTATTCATTAAAATGATTTTTTTTTTTTACAATTAGTTATGAAATTTGTTAACATTGCAAAAAAATAAAAAAAAATAAAAATTCTCAGAAACCTGGAANTTTTTTTTTGTGACAATTAGTTATGAAATTTGTTAACATTGCAAAAAAATAAAAAAAAATAAAAATTCTCAGAAACCTGGAATTGCTTTTCCTACCCCCAAAACTAAGGAAAATAAGCGTATGAAGTGAAGGGATGGAAAAACTTTTCCCTAGAAAATTTGGTTGATCAAACATGCCAAAATCAAGAACTTGGAAAACATTTTTCATTTTCCTTGAAAAATTAAGCCTATCAAACAGGGTCTTAATGACATTCAGAAGGACTTACGTTAGCACCCACCAATTCCACCAATCATATGTTATAGTTTCGTTCTCTAGTCAGTTCATTAATTATTGGGGACTCCATTTAAAGTCGGCTCATGATAACCTGATGGAGCCGACCTCGGCAACCAATGGGAACATGACATTGTCGTGCCTTCCCAGTTCGGTACTTATGTTGATTTGACAGCAACCAATCAAGACTCAAGCATTGGTACAAGTTCCCAACTCGCACTGTTATTGACGAGATAGGAAAATGAAAGATACATACTTATCTTTTCCTATAAAGAGGAGGACAATATCCTTAGGGAGGACAATAGAATCCTTTTTTGGGTACTTCGTTGAGTTCATAATTTTAGCTCATATTTGATTCAACTTAAAAAGTGAATTAAAATCTAAATCGAAGTCAATAATTAATTACAACAACACATTTTCATAGAGTCTATAACTTTTTAACTATATATTTCATAAACATTTATCAAAATCTAATAAAAATCTGATTTTTATACGAACCAAACACGGGCTTAATCATAAAATTCCAACTTCTTACGTTTTCGTCGGGATATTTGTTCCAGCAGAATTCAGCCTTTTTGACTCTTAATAGAATCTGTTCCAGACCACTAAAATTGGTCTGTAATACCTTAATTAGAAAGATAATCCTTTTTGACCAAAACTTTTTGTACAGAAAAAAGGGACAGAAGAAAAATTCAAATTGAAATCAGGATTTTTAATGGCTGACTAGATGTATAATTTATCGAAATTTGATTTCAATTAGGTTTTGTAGCCCACAAGAAGCTTTATTGACGGCCAATTAAAACTAAAGCACAAGACAAACTTTAATCTCCATACGTTGGATGTACACTATACATTGAACACGATTAATAATATATAATTAAATGATTATAGATTCTCTTTTACTTTATATTTTTCGATAAGTTACAATCAACTTTGTCAAGTATGACATTAGTGTTAATCAATGTCTTAATGTCGAGTGGTTGTCCCCTTTCTTTATGGATAATAAAGTTTTTAATGCCGACAATAGACAAAAACTCTTCATACCCACCCAAACAAGGTCTCGAAACGCCGGCTTTTGATCAACTCTCGAGGTCGCCTCAGAATCAAAAATTGTAAGCTTCCTTCCACGCCCTCTTCATGAAACTTCATTTAAATCATAAGATTCTATATTATATTATTTCACTTAGTACGTTCGCCTCTTCCATGACTTTCCAAAACAACCAATATGTGTAAATTCGTGTAATTCCACAACACTATTCTAAATTCAAAGCTTAATAACATTTAATTTATAGTTTTTGAGGATGATTAGTGCTAATCTTACATTCAAAGAATGTACTTATAATTTATTTTTAATTTTTAACTTGAACAAAAGTAGTGATCAATAGTTTAATAATATTAATATTCCCCATTATTGGTAAGAGTTGTGTTTCTAGTTTCTACAATATAAACACCATAAAAATGTAAAATGATAAAAAAAATAATAAATAAATAAATTATAACACATTTTTTATTAAGTGTAAAAGGTAATCCTTCCATCACACAATAACAATGCTTAAGTTTGTATCCACCATGTTGAAATCAAAGAGAAGAATAGAAGTATACCTTGATCCATAGATGTAATTACTTGAACGGATTATGATCTTCTAATTTATACGTAATCTCTTAGGAATTTAATTTTTTCCGTTGATGGGGATGTGGAGATATGAAAAACTCACGTTCAATTAGAAATTATGACCCATGACATAATAATTGAATATGCAGTTATTATCTTTCAATTTTTTAAATTGGCCTCTCATCAATTTAAATTAACCGTTCTAATTTATACACTTTAATTACATGACATTTAATACTCATTAGTCCAAAATTAACTTTAATAAGCCACTTTATTGACTAAGCTTTAAAAATAGCACTACACATTTAA
>CAIGRO010050085.1:0-13470 GCA_903798355.1 Fraxinus baroniana
AAATGATTTGAGCTTTAAAATTAAAATTATGAAACGATCTGATTTATTTAATTAAGTTGTTAATTTATTTAGAAAAAATAAAATAATTTAATTAATTCAATAAAAAAATAAAATATTATTTAGTTTCAATTCTTGGTCTAGACCCGATACCCGACCCAAACTCATCGGTTCTCGATTCGAGTATCCGTTCGAGTATTTAACTTATAAAGAACCGCTCGGTTTAGTTTGGAGTCAGTTCGGGACTTTTGGACGCCCCTAAACTCGGCACATAATACTTTTTGATCTTCTGGACAAGAGATGTGTCGAAAGATCTTCTCAATAGTACGCAACCACTTCTCATCAGCCAGATGATCTTTCCCCCCATCGAAGGTCAATATCTATGAAACTGTTCTACCACTGGAATATGCGGTGCAGCCGGGTATGTTGGTGGCGCCGATAGTGCANGGTATGTTGGTGGCGCCGATAGTGCATGAGAGACAGATGGAGCTGGAGGTGCATGGGGAACGGGTGGAGCTTGAGGTGCTGGAGGTGTAGCCTGAGCAGCTAAGGCTTGCTTCAACTCCTCAATCTTACGCCTTAGCTCCCTAATTGTCCTTGCTTGAGCCATAATCCTATATACTATAATAATTGCAATCTCATTAAGAGAAGTCAACGATATTTGCAATATAGGAAAAAGATTTATAACTCAACGTATTTTATTATTATTATCTCAATAGAATCCTTCAAGAGGAATATAAAATAATAAAAGAGATTGACACTAATCAACAGGAAAGTAAATGGAATCCTACTAGATATCAACACAATTAAACCTAATAAAATCTACTAAAATCTCATTCTTTTATTCATCATTGCCATCATCGCTACGAACCCAGCCTCCATGAGTCCTAGGTTTCTTAAAAGGCTAAGCCTCATCGTCTAAAATAGGTGGAGGTGCATCCTCACGAATGAGCATCTCAGTGGGTACACAATCATCCTCAAGGATCGCAAGTCGGGCCAATTCCCAATGCTCAATCAGCTCAGCGCATAAGGCCTCATAGTCAATCTCTCGGGGCAATGTAGGCATAGCAATTCCTCAACCGATTCGACCGTCTTTAGCCACTCGTCTGGCAATGTATTGATAAGGAGGCAAGTGGCTTGACGACCAGTAACCATAACGCCTAGTCCTCTCACCTCTCTCCACCTCACTAACATTTCCCTAATGTACTGGCCCATATCGTGTGTTGGATTCCACCGATACTCTTCATATTACCTCATGATCTCATACTTATGAGGCACCATTGAAAACGTCTTCCTACAGGTTCTCTTAGTCCGTACCATCTCTGTCGTACCAATTATTCAAGGTTTAATTAGTGGTATCTAATAAGTTTTAGTTAATTCTCGAGGACTAAAATAAACATTTAATGTGGTCACGTTCTCAAAATACTTGGTACAAAAATGATCATTTACAAAAGTATTCAAACTCCAATATATACTAACTCTTACGTACATTTCAAATGTTGTATCATTAATAAACTTTCTCATATTCATCACATAGAGACAAACATATATATAAAATTCTCTTTACCTCAAAATCGGCATAGAGCGGCTTTGGCAGGCATAGTGCTCAAGATCTTTGTAAAAAAAAATATCTTTTGATCAACCTTATATGTGACATGATACACCGAAGATAAAGTTTCTAATGCAAGTCTACAGAAAATAAATC
Organism: Fraxinus baroniana; assembly: GCA_903798355.1. NCBI lineage: Eukaryota > Viridiplantae > Streptophyta > Magnoliopsida > Lamiales > Oleaceae > Fraxinus > Fraxinus baroniana. The sequence continues at coordinate 1,703 of CAIGRO010050085.1, forward strand.
ATGCTCAGATACCAAGTTGTAATGCCCCAAATTGTAGGAACTCGAAGCGTCAAAAGTCTTCTTAACTAATTCACCAAATCCCCCTAGGATTGTTCTAGAACCATTGGTTTCAGTCAAAACCGGCCTTCTTAAACTCGTTATTTCAACCAAGTGAGACAATATAAAGCTGGATTTTCAATGAAAATTAGCTCTTCCAAAATAGAGTTTTGAACAGATAATTGAGAAAAATCTAGAAATGGGATTTTTGTTTGTGTAAAGCATTTGTAGAAGAAAATGTTTTTTGAAGTGAGAAAGTGGGCAAAGAAGAGAAGGGTTAAGGGTCACGGCTTCGACCACTACTCCACCTTCTCCAACGAATCAATCCCAGAAGCAGATCCCCTCAAAAGATTTTTACGCAGACTGTGGATTTTAGGAGAAGATGAAGATAGATAGGGTGGGGGTGTTGGGGTAGATCTTATTTATGGTGTGTTTGAGTAATGTATTCGGGAATAATAGATTGATGAAAAATGTGCGGTTGAAAAAGAAAGAAAAGTTATTAATGTGATAAAATATATTATTTTATTAAAAATGTATGGATAAATATACAAAGTTACCATTTTACCCCCTTCAATTGGTCAAAAATAATTTTCTTGGTTAACTGACGGTTTTATGGATGGTTTCCATCCAGATGGATTCTAGATGCATATTTATAAAAGGCTTGGGACATACATTGGCACAAATTGAAAGTTGGAGAAAATTCTGCAAAAATTAAAAAGATTAGGGACCGCTGTTGCAATTTTCCCTTTTGAGAATGTGACCAATTACCTGACCAAATTCTTCTCATCCCACCTCACACCTTCTATGGCCTTTTTTCAAGTTAATTTAATCGATTGTCACCGAACTTTGTAACATACTTGTTCATCGATCTTTAAAAGTTACTAATTGCTCACTCAATTTTGTTATATATTACTACTTCATCACCAAGATTTACAAAGTTATCTGTTACTCATCCAAATTTGAACAAAGTTATTCATCAATCACTCATATCATTTTCATCAGTGTTATTTATAGTAAAGTTCAGTGAGCAATTAGTAACTTTGTTCAAATTTATATGAGAAACGGGCAACCTTTTAAATTTCGGTGAGTAAGTAGTAACCTATAGCAAAATTCATTGAGCATCGAGTAACATTTTAAAGATCAATAAGGAAGTAGTAACTTATAGCAAAATTTAGTTATCATTGATTAAATTATCTCCCATTTTTCTCTACCTATTTATCCCGACTTTCTCTCTCCATTTTGCTTCTATTTCTTTTATATATATATACACACACACTGAATTAATAGTTCAATTGATTTTTATTTATTTTTTTAATCTAATAATATGGAAGAGTTCAAGAATAAGAAGAGGTTGCGAGAGGATAGGAAATTAAATCAGAAATTGTTTTCCCAGAGTTGAAGAGGCTGACTCATTTATGAAGAGCTTTGAGAAAATAACAGCTTCGCCGAAAGTGATGATTAAGGAATTAGTGGATCTGACGTTAGATTTTGGCAAGTCTCAACTCGAACTAGGGTACTTGTTGGAAGCGCCTGACGAAGAGCCTTCAACTTCCACCTTCTTATGCGTCTCCCAATGGGGTGGAGAATGAGCTAAGGAATGAGTTTTTGTTGCTACGACATATATGGGATGGGACGAAGCCCCTTTTTAGGCTCCATTTTATTCAAAAAAAAATTCGCTCACTTTGTTTCAATCATATTCTTCAATAAAATAATACTGTACGTAAATTTAAAATTTTTTCTTATTTTTTAATCATATTCTTTAAAAAATTTCGGGATGACAACGTGACAAGTTGGGGCGACCTCCCCCGTCCGCCACCCCGCGAGGTAATTTCCCACACCATTACCTGTTTAAGGTGGGTCGGGACAGGGTCCTTACCCAATTTACTACCCCCGATTTTTTTACATAAATTTTTGATAATTCATTTTATTGTCCATATTCATTAAAGTGAGATAATTTTTTATTTATTTTTAAAGTTAAATTATTCAAATATATTTGATAAATTAAAGCTTTTATTGTTAGTCATATTTTTTAAATGATCTTAGTTGCCATTTTTTAATAGAACAAATAAAATTTCGTGAAAATTTTCATTTAAAATATTGAATTCTAAAAAAGAAAAAAATTTAAGAATAAAAAAAATTAAACGGGGCAGGGAGAAATACCCCTTACCTGTACCTATCCCGTCTATGACCCGAATATCTAAAATGGGGTGGAGAATGAGCTAAGGAAAGAGTTTTTGTTGCTACGACGTATATGGGATGGGACGAAGCCCCTTTTTAGGCTCCATTTTATTCAAAAAAAAATTTTACTCACTTTGTTTCAATCATATTCTTCAATAAAATAATACTGTACGTAAATTCAAAATTTTTTCTTATTTTTTAATTATATTCTTTAAAAAATTTCGGGATGACAACGTAACAAGTTGGGGCGACCTCCCCCGTCCGCCACCCCGCGAGGTAATTTCCCGCACCGTTACCTGTTTAAGGTGGGTTGGGACAGGGTCCTTACCCAATTTACTACCCCCGATTTTTTTACATAAATTTTTGATAATTCGTTTTATTGTCCATATTCATTAAAGTGAGATAATTTTTTATTTATTTTTAAAGTTAAATTATTCAAATATATTTGATAAATTAAAGCTTTTATTGTCAGTCATATTTTTAAATGATCTTAGTTGCCATTTTTTATTAGAACAAATAAAATTTCGTGAAAATTTTCACTTAAAATATTGAATTCTAAAAAAGAAAAAAATTTAAGAATAAAAAAAATTAAACGGGGCAGGGAAAAATACCCCTTACTTGTACCTGTCCCGTCTATGACCCGAATATCTAATTAAGCAAGTAATTCCCACCCTGTTTGGGATGGATATCGAGTTTGCCGAGTTTTTTTTTTGCCATCCCTATCCATTTCAAAATGTATTTTTCTTCAAAATTTGATTTTAATGGAACCCAAACAACAGCAAAGTGTCAAGAGATATACTTGATTCTTGAAAGGAAAAAAAAAAAATTATTACCCGGTTTATGAAGTTGAAACTTCAAAAGTAGGATTTACTAAATTACACCCCACCCACCCCCCACCCCAATTTTTTATTTTTTGGTTAATTACTAGAAACCTTGAAATTAAATTGCAATTTTAACAAATTTCGTGTATATACATTTTTCCTCATTTTTTTTAGCTTATATACCGTATGTACCATCGTACTTGATCTTAATGACGAACATTTATTATCCAAACTGAATAGAACGGGCTAAAAATGACCCAACGGTTTATCAGCTAGTTTTGACATGTTTATATATTTAAATTCTTGTCTACTCTTTGTTTCAAAGAAACGGAACTATTTAGACTAAACTAAATTAAAAATAAACAAACATATTTAAAAAAAAAAAAAAAAACTTGCAACGCCTAGTTTAAATATTTTTGAAATTGGACTACGAACCCATTACTATTACACGTGCTGGCTAACTTGAGGTCGAGATTTTTGGCAAATAAATGACCTCAATGGACAATATTGGATGTGTACTTAAACTAGATATTCCGATTTTCAACTAGCTGCCTCAACAATTACCTTGACTCTAATTATTGTTTTGAGCGTGATAAGTCTTTGCCAACTCCGAGGTCATGGGCTTGTAGCCTAACTTAATTGGACATTATCGGACAAAGTTATCCAACTTTAGCTCAAACGACTTCAATCAAAGGCACATCATTTAGAAGTAAAACGAGGGCTTAGAACAAGTTGAGATCTACCCCTTAGCTATCCCCTAATAGAACTTCAACACGTCATTACAATGCAAATAGCAAGATGAATAGATGATCATACATTAAGTGATATCGCCTTTGAAATGTCATCTTGCTATTTGCTAACACTATCCGATTTAGTGATGTGTCTAAGTTCTAGTGATGGACAACCAAGGGGGGGCAGGGAGATGGGGACAACATACCTCAATTAGGCTTTGAACATGCATCATTTTTACAAAGTAATATAAATGTAAAGATGACGTGTAAGAACTATCCATTCAAGTAACAATGCAAACAGAAATGGAAGACTAACAAGAATTTGATATCTTGTAGTGAAAAAAAAGAAAAAAAGAAAAAAAAAAAACTTGTACAAACAAACTACCTGAAAACTCTAAAAACTCGAAAAATATTTATGCATTGCAATGGATATATTTTGTACGATAAAGATTGTTTACTTGTTGAAGAACAGACCTCTCTTCTTCCCTTTCTTCTTTTCACCAGCCTGCACATTTATGTTAAAACACATTAATGCCTTGCGATGCAAGACCATTTACCACCACTTGATTACATATAAGAAAAAGGGCATAAAGGCATCATAAATACAGAGCGTAAGCTAGAGGGGAAGTTTTTAGAGATAAGACTTGCAGGGTACTAGTTTACTCTCATCAAGCTCATAAGATGTCCATCAAACACAACTTCCTTGCTATGAGCAAAAAACTTGCATTGCTAGCCCCTTAGTAAGTTTATTTTCTAAATGTTTCCCTGAACAATCATATGGACTATGGAGAAAAAGGAAAAAAAAAAAAAAACTTGTACAAACAAACTACTTGAAAACTCTAAAAACTCGAAAAATATTTATGCATTGCAATGGATATATTTTGTACGATAAAGATTGTTTACTAGAAGAACAGACCTCTCTTCTTCCCTTTCTTCTTTTCACCAGCCTGCACATTTATGTTAAAACACATCAATGCCTTGCGACGCAAGACCATTTACCACCACTTGATTACATATAAGAAAAAGGGCATAAAAGCATCATAAATACAGAGCGTAAGCTAGAGGGGAAGTTTTTAGAGATAAGACTTGCAGGGTACTAGTTTGCTCTCATCAAGCTCATAAGATGTCCATCAAACACAACTTCCTTGCTATGAGCAAAAAACTTGCATTGCTAGCCCCTTAGTAAGTTTATTTTCTAAATGTTTCCCTGAACAATCATATGGACTATGGAGCGCTGTAAGGCCATTCACCATTTTCTCCTTGATGAAGCACCTATCAATCTCAACTGCTCTGTCCTATCATGTTGAACACGATTATGTGTTATTTGATGGCAAATTTATTGTCACAATTGAGCTTCGCATGATTGTTAGTATCTATCATCAAGCTTAACTAAAGAAACCTTGGCCGCATCTTGCAAATCCCTTGTGCCATAGCCTCGAATCCTGCTTCTGAACTAGATCTAGAAACCAATTATTGGTTTTCGCTTCTCAGAGTTACTATATTACCACCAATAGTGATAACCCAAAGTTGACTTACTGTAACAGAGCCATCCTTGTGTCGCATCATAATGTGCTTCCTCACCTAGATGATTATTATTGGAGAAAAACAAGCCTTTTATCTAGGGAGTCATTTAAATCTCCATAGGAACTTGGCTGGAGAGAAAATGGACTGTTTGACTATGCTTATTGCGAAAGCAATAACTGGTCTGGTGTGAGACAAATAAATAAGTTCGCCCACAACCTTTTATTACATTTCTTTATCAACTAACCTTTTCAAATGGTGCCAAGAACTTGTAATTCGCATTCACGGGAATATTGCTACCTTGAAACCATACATGTTGCATCTGTTGAAACTTGAAAGATCGAACAAGTACTTTTTTAAGACTCAAAATATTTCTTGCTCGAATCCAGCAGTTCAATACCTAATAAATAACTTATATACCCTAGATCTTTAATTTCGATTGCATGGGAAAGAAGACTCTAGATTTTAACTTCCTTCACATTGTCACCAATTACAGCAATATTTTTAACATACAATAAAAGAACGACAACTTTCAATCTTTGGCATGTCTAAAGAGCATGTATGATCGAGTTGCCAGTGTCTACCATATTTATGAATCCACTTTTTTATCATTTCAAACCATGTTTCTAAGATGCTTCAAACCCTAGAGATATCATTTCAATTTGCACACACTATCTTTCCAAAAGAGAGATTTTTCCCATCCAGTTGATGCAGAGACCACTCAAGAATAGCTGCTAAGGACAATAGTTCCTGTGTAGAAATCATCTTTCCTTCCAGTTCTAATGTCACCTGTTGGTCAATTCCATAGGTCCAAGTGAACTTAGCTATCAGTTAGCATTTGATGACATAATCATTGAATGTAGTAACAAATTGGACAAACAAGTCATATGATTTGCATACCTGAATCAATTATCCAAGGATTTGATCAATTATTTGCTCGGGAAAGTCGGAAGAAGAAGAGGTAACAAAAGAGGATTGAATTTGGCATATCAACATGTATAATTGCTAGACAAGTTAAAAAAGGAGATTCAAAAGTCTCAGTGGAGTTACACTGGTTTTGTTGGATCAGTTGCCCTTAAAACCTATGTCAACCGATTTAAATACTTAGTTCGCTTTCCCCAATTCTGTGGATTCCCATGTATAATCCAACAAGTCTCTCTATAGTGTGCTGAGACTTGTGATAAATATCAAATCACAACTTATCCTTTCCATCACTATTTTTCCCAACATTTTTATAAATACTTGCCAGATCCATACCAGCTATGTACTATCCAATACACAAACTTAAATATCTAGGCATCCAAGCATTGCATTTGCATGTCATCTTCCTTGCTTGCCTCCCTCATAACATTGCCATAAAGCTCCCACAATGACGGTAGTCAGCAGTAGATCCTGACCTAATATCCTTCTACAAATTTGATAGTATTGATAGTTTAGGCCCCTAGTAACTTTATGCTCACTTTTGGAGTCTTAACGGGATCGAATCGCTCGTTGGAGCATAAAAGGCTCTAATACCATGTTAAGATTTGGGGGTCCATCTTAAAAGGTCAACCTTGTTAAGAAGAGTAGTCCAAGATCTTTATTAATTGGTCTGTGTCTACATCTTTATTCGATGTGGGATTATATCCCTTAACAGTTCGCTTTCCCCAATTCTGTGGATTCCCATGTATAATCCAACAAGTCTCTCTATAGTGTGCTGAGACTTGTGATAAATATCAAATCACAACTTATCCTTTCCATCACTACTTTTCCCAACATTTTTATAAATACTTGCCAGATCCATACCAGCTATGTACTATCCAATACACAAACTTAAATATCTAGGCATCCAAGCATTGCATGTCATCTTCCTTGCTTGCCTCCCTCATAACATTGCCATAAAGCTCCCACAATGACGGTAGTCAGCAGTAGATCCTGACCTAATATCCTTCTACAAATTTGATAGTATTGATAGTTTAGGCCCCTAGTAACTTTTAAGTCTGATCCTTCTATTGTATTTTCTTGAATCTTACTATCTTGGAGGACATCTCCCTGAATCTAATAATCAGCATAAAGATCAATCTCTTGCCACAAACAATTCTTAGCATTATAGTAGAGTCTGTCAATAAAATGACAGGCTTTATCTCAAGAACTTAATACTTTATGCCAAAGTTGAGCATCAATACACCATTCTCCCCCACTAGTCTTTCATAGTTGAAAAAAAAAAAAATTATCTGATACCATGGTAGTAACTAACTAACATATAACCATGGAATTCTTTGCATACCAAGTCGAGAAACCCACTTCTGTAGCATCCAACAGACCCATCTTTCTTCTACCATTTATGAACAGCTTCACCAGCTAAGAACTAGAAAAAATTCTTTCCATTTAACCTGGGAAGTAATATGAATTGATGACCTTCCACTTGAGTGAAAAAGGTTTTCCAGGCGAGCCTCCAAATGTGACTCACGATTCTCACTGAATCGGAACAAATAAGTGCTTTCTGAACCCCAGGGTGGATTGGGTCAGACAGCACGTCTCTCTCCCTCTCCCTGCCCCACCCCCCTCTTCCATATCAAAGTATCAAATTACATTGAACATACAGAACAAGAACCAAGCTTAAAATGACAACTAGACAATTTTAGGTAATCAGACCCATAATAAGAGAAGGAAATATGTAAACTGAGAGATTTGAAGAGAAAAAGTCTCTATTTTCTATTAGTGAATAATACAACTCAATATCATCTTAAATAGGACACGTGAAGGGTTAAAACAAGGAGAAAATATTCTTAAATCCTAAACTGTCCTAATAATCTCCAAGAATCATTCCTAATTACAATAATTACAATCTCCCTATAAATAAACTGTTAATTATGGTAGTAAGGATATTTTCAACCCTCCCTCTTAAGTTGGATTGTAAATATTGATCATATCCAACTTGTGAATGAAATCATCAAATTTTTGTCGAGGTAATCCTTTGGTGAAGATGTCAGCAGTTTGATCATGTGGGAACATATGTCATACAAATAGTTCCTTCTTCTACCTTTTCTTTAATAAAATGTTTGTCTACCTCTACATGTTTAGTTCAATCATGTTGAATTGAGTTGAGAGAAATGTTGATAGCAGCTTTATGATCAAGATAATTTGATTGGAAACTTTATTGTAACATGCAACTCTTCTAGGAGTTTCTTCAACCAGTCTCTCACATATTCCTTGTGCTACTGCTCTAAACTGGCTTCAGCACTACTTTTAGCCACTACATTTTGCTTCTTGCTTCTTCATGTTTTGATATTTCTTTTCTTCCAATTCTCCATTTAGAAATGCATTCTTAATGTCTAGTTGTTGTAGAGGCCAATCTAGGTTTGTTGCCAATGACGAAAGTACTCACACAATATTCAATTTGCCACGGGTGCAAAAGTCATCAAAACCATAAGTCTGTATGTATCCCTTTACAACCAATCGAGCCTTATACATTTCTATTGTCCCATCAGCTTTATATTTTAAGTTAAAGACCTATTTGCATCCAAGTGGTCTTTTCTCTTTAGGCAGATCCACTACTTCCCAAATTTTATTATTTTCCAATGCTCGCATTTCCTCCACCGCTGCTTCTTTCCACTTCAGAATTTCTAAGGCTTCCTGAATATTCTTTGAAGCTTTGGTACTATCAAGGTGAGAGGTAAAACTGTTGAATTCTGTAGATAGAGCATTATATGACATGAACTTTGAGATAGGATGAAGAGTACGTGATCGAGTTTGTTTTCTGAGTGCAATGGGAAGTTTAATGTATGATGATTTTGGCACATTTGTGATGTCATGTGGTTCTGGATCTACCATTGGTTCCGACTCTTTTGGCGCTTTAGGTGTCAGGGTCTCCTTATGCCTTTCTTTTGGTCTCCTTGAGTAAACTAGCATTTCATTGTTACTTTGTTTTTTCTATATCTCCCTTTGAATTCAAGTTTTCCCCTGCCAATGGCATAGAAGAACTAGGTGGTATAATAGGCATTCAGAAGGGTTCCGGGGGAAAAAGATCTAGGGGTACGTACCGATCATCACTTCGATCCTCCCCCTAGAGAGAGATTTTGTGGAAATATGCAGTGTTTTCAAACAATGTAACATCAAGGCTAACAATGACTTTCCTTGTGGAAGGATCATAACATTTGTATCTGTTAAGGGATAGAATCTCACATCGAATAAAGATGAAAACATAGACCAATTTATAAAGAGTTTGGGCTACTCATCTTAATAAGGTTGACTTTTTAAGATGAAACCTCAAATCTTAACAATATCCTTTCTGAGTAGGAGAGTATCTGATAAAGACAACATTTGAATGCTCAAGGATTGAGTTTATTTCTGTGATTGCTGGGAATGTGGACAAAGGTGGTACAACCAAACACTTTTGAGTGATAAACTCGAGCTGAGTCGAGAATTAGGGAAGGAGTTTTGGAATTTAGTAAGAGGTGAGTCGAGGTTTAAGGTATGACTAGGCATTCAATTGGTTAGGTAAGTGGTTGTTAAGATAGTGTCGCCTCAAAATTCTTTTGCCATATTTGTAGTAAACATTAAGGATCGAACAACCTCTAGAAGATGTCTATTTTTCCGCTCAGAAATCCCGTTTTGATGGGGTGTTTCAATACAGGAACTTTGATGAATTATCCCACGTGTTCGAAAATCCCCCTATTTTTTGTTGAGGTTCTGTACCATTATCAGTACGCATAATTTGTATATGAGTTTCAAATTGTATTTGTATCATGAAGTGGAAATTGATAAACGCGGATCGAACATTAAATTTTTCTTTTAGAGACACACCCAACAAAGTCGAGTGTAGTCGCCAATGAATGTGAAAAACCATTTTGTACGAGTTCGATCAGGTATCCGTGAGGGACCTCATACATCACCGTCGATCATTGTGAATGGTTTCGATGGTTTATTTGTGGATTTTGGGAACAATGTTCTTTTAAGTTTAGCAAGTTTACAAAATTCATATTGAAAATTGACGTGCTTTTTATTCAGAAAAATAGAAGGAAATACATGTTTCAAATACTGAAAATTGGGATGTCCCATTCTAAAATGTCATAACAAGATTTTACTATTATTAGGAATAGATGCAAAATCACAAACGGCAATTCGATATTGCTTACTTATATCAACTTCGTCAAAGTAATAGGGCCCCCCCTCACTCCTTAGCACTGTTAATTGTCTTCCCCGATGATAGGTCCTTAAAAATACAGTGCGAAAAAAGGAATTTAGCAGATCAATTCGATTTCTTTGTCAATTGGCTTATAGATAGTAAATTACAAGATAAATTTGGAACATGAAGAACATATTCTAAAGTGATAAAGTCAAAGATGTGAATATTGCCTTTTCCAGCAACAGACGAGAGGGAACCACCTGCAATTTTAACTTTGAAATTTCCCACACAGGTTGAGTATCAATAAAAAAGGTGGTGGAAGCTCGTCATGTGGTCCGATGCTCCGGAATCAATGATCCAGGGAGTTTTAAATTAAGAGATGACGTTTAAGGCTTTTAAGAAATCACCTCTATGGGCAAGTGAGCTTAAAGGCCCATTTGGGGAAGATTGACCAGATGAAAAAAAGGGTTGAATGTACTCCTCGAAGTGGGGTTTTTAGTTTGCTGATCAAATGAAGCTTGGTATCTTCGGTTTCTATTATTTTGCCTCGGTTTCTGATCGACTATTTTCCATGTAAATCCCAACAGGTGTTTTCTTTGTGTCCCGGCTTGCTGCAATATTCACATCAGGGTCGTCCCTTTTGTTATCTTGGGCCCGACCCATTTAGCCCCCCTTTTGACTATAAGCCCAAATGTTCAACCGGTCCAATTTTAGAGGGAAAGCCCATATTTTCTGGCCCAACTTCACTTCATCTAAACTATTGTGGCCCAAACTTGTGAGGCCTATTGCCTTTCAACATCAAGATCAACATCTCAAATTCAGCAGGCCCATTTTTTCCTTTGTTCAACATCAACGTTCATCGATTCTCCACACAGTGAACCTCCGAGAAGACTTCACGCGTCAACGGTAACGGGCGACAGCCAAGGATTCTTCCTCTGACATCTAGTTCACTGTTTAGGCCAACCAGGAACTCAAACTCTCGCTCTCCAATTTTTTTCCGGTATAGCAAGTAGAGATGTGCCCGTAAAAACCGACCCGGATCGACCCGAGATCGCGGGCCAACCCGTGACCCGAGGGGGTAGTTCACGGGTCAAGGAGATGTGACCCGCGAGCTTCATGGGTTGCACCTTCACGGGTTGCGGTTAACTGTGACCTGTGAAAAAAAAAATAAAAAAAATAAAAATATTATAGTTAAATGATGTCAACCTAACTGAGATGTACTTAAACTATAAATTATAGTAAAAGTAAGTACCAATCTAGTTGGGATGTACTTATAATATAAATATTTGATAATAGTAATTAAAAATGCATTTAGTTGTTATTTGTTTAAGTTAAATTTAACTTTGTAAAGTTATAAATAATTCATGTAACATT
>CAIGRO010050132.1:0-13535 GCA_903798355.1 Fraxinus baroniana
GAATTGGCAATTAAGTTCAATTCAGCAAAAGAAATAGCAGGACTTGTAATCATATAAATTTCACCATCACAATTATCAGAAATAGAAGACAGTACATTCAACTCGTCTCTATTTCAACCCTTTCACTTTTTTTTCTCTTTATAGCAATCATTAATAAAATGTCATGTGTTCCCTCAGCTATAGCATTTCCTTTCCTTAGTCCTAGATTTGGATCTCGGCCTACCCTTGCTCTTCCTTCTACGCCTTACTACTAGACTCACCATTACTTTGGTAACTATCATGACTGTTTTGTCTAAACTAAGTTCTACCCCTCGTCATGTTCCTATCATATTTTTCAGCCATCATCTCCATCTCCTTACTTCTAAGGGAGTCAACGGCAATTTCAAACGTCAAGGTGTCCTTACCATACTTAATAGCATTTTCCACTTCACGATAAATATTAGGTATAGCATTCAGTAAGTTAATAACTTTGTAGGTTTCAGGCGCCGACTCTCCACAGTTAACAATATCTTGAACAAGTTTGTTAAACACATGTAAATTGTCGTCAAGTTCCTTCGAAGAATCCATTTTGAAACTGAAAAATGCTCAAGTAAGTAGAGCTTGTTGGGAGTAGATTTGAGCAAATACAGATCTTTCAATTTTTGCCAAAGTTCTTTAGTTGTTTTTCCACTTTTCTCAAAACTGCGTCAGACAAGTGTAAAATAATAGAGGTGTAAGCAGCTCATCAACCTCTTCTTTTTGTTCTTTTGAAAAATCAGCAGGAAAATTGCCATCAATAGCTTTTGAGACTTTTTGTTGAACCAAAATACCTCTCATTTTCTTTTGCCAAATGGAAAAATCACATTTTCCAATAAAAGTTCCCAAATCAAAATTGTGCGTTGTCATTTTAAAACAAGAAACACAAAGTCACAATTAAACCACACAAAGTAGACCAAGGTTCACAAATATACACCGTTTTAGATTCCCATGGTTTCGTAAGATTCACGATCTTAGATCAAGGGAATTTTCAAACGCGTAAGGTCTAGATATTCTAGAGACTTATCAATGCAACTAGAGAGATAATAACAAAACAGTTTCACTCACAATAAATCACAACAAAATTGTGTGTTGTCATTTTCAAACACGAAACACAAAGTCATAATTAAGCCACATAAAGCAGACCTAGGTTCACAAATATACACCATTTTAGATTCCTAGGATTTCGTAAGATTCGTGATCTTAGATCAAGAAAATTTTCAAATGGGTAAGATCTAGGTATTCTAGGGACTTATCAATGTAACCTGATAGATCAACAAAAGACAGTTTCACTTACGATATATCACAAACGATAATATGATGTAAGTAATCAAAAGAGAAAATTTTAATCACGTAGCAACGAAGAGCAATTAGTTCCTAATTTCTAGTACAAGCAATGATTACCCCACACGGGAACCCCAATCATATTGTCACCCCACACGATGACGCACTAGTGCTAAAATTAAAAGAGAATCGATCAATTTACCAAAGCGAACTTGTCCGAGTCTGTAATATACGAGAGTTGCGAATTTACTGCTTTAGGCCGCAATTTATGACCTAAAGTAATTCAATAAATGTGTTGTGCTATTACAGCCTCGAATCTGTATTAATCATCGAAAGGGTAGAATTGTCCAAAATCTCCTACAAATTTTAAAATACTAAAATAACACTATCAGTATGTTCAGGAGAGTAAAATAAACAAACTATTCAAAAAATTCTGCCCGGAACACCTCACCATGCATCGCCATCGGAAAAGTCACAGTCACCACCATTGGGAGCACTCCAGTATGCAGGAAATGGGTCCACCCTCAATTTTACAATCCGGTCAATAGTTTGGCAGAAAGTTTTAAAAAATAGTGGCAAAATCTCGTGAGAAAACCCGAGCGTGGCCATGAGCGCTGCTCATCTTCTCTCTCTTCGATTTCAATAGATCTCTCTTCACCCAAGAGCTCTGGTACCAGATATGAGGTAGAAATCTCCTTATGTACCAAGGAAACCAGGCTTAGTCTATTAATCAACACCACAATCAACCAAATGAACGATCTACTAACCAACACTTCCCAATGGTTACTCCAACAAATGGATAGCTCACAAAGGACTTGGGATGAGAAATTACAGCCAAGGAAATTAGCCACAAAGGCTAACTGGAAAAAGAAGAGAAACAGATTCCACAAAGGGGGCACAAAGCCGAGGCACTAAGCATGAGGAATAGAGATCGATTCTTTCTTTCTTAAGACTAGGGACGACTTTCAATAATAATCTTATACCTAACAACAGTAATAGAAAAGTATATAATAGGAATATGATGGGCTTTAGGTTAGAGAATAGATAGGGCCCAAAAAGAGTTCAGTGGGCTAGCAACCTATAGAAGCCATCCATATTTGAGTTGGGCCATGAGCAGCTCTAATTTAATTAGGCTGCTTCAAATGGCCCAAGTGAGTTACGTGGAAAGTTCAAGTAATTGTGGTGTCGATATATATTCAGTCAATTGGTCAATGCTGACTGAATAAGAGAACAAGACTTACATCATTGCCGGGAGGTCGTTTGACAACATTCTGTCTAACAATATTTTGAGAGGGGACTATGCCAGTTAGCCGAGATGATCCGACTTTTAGGAATATTCCGACTTCGGTTAATTTAGAGAAATAGCTTTGAATTTGTCTCACCCTTTTAAAGAATTTTTTGTCGTTCCCTTTGTGTAAAAGTAGTCTATTTCGTCTTTTTATTTAAGCTCACATTATTTAACGTAAATGTTTAGTTTGTGCTTTGCGTAAACATATATTTATTAACACAATCTATAAAATACAAGAATTCATTAGTCGATTGTTGTAACAAAATATAGGTTCAGGGATTACGACCATGAATTTTTTGTCATGGCTTTTGTTATACAAATATTTCGCGTGCAGTTAATGGTTTCTTGTCATGACTTCAAACCTTATGGGCATACTTAAACTCACCCTTGATCTTTCTTAAAGGGAATTTATTCCCCGTTTTCTTTGGCTGAAGGAACCTTGCATTTGGTTTTGAAATTTTATTGTAGGTGGAAGAAAACTCTCCTTTAACCAATACTTTTACAAGTGGGAAGAGGCTCTCTTTTTGCCTTTCCCGTGCTTATCACTTTTTCAGTTGCCACAATAAAGCTTGGTCGTAGGTATCCAAAGATGATTAACCTGAATTTGATCAAAAGCATTGCAAAAGAAGATTTATAAGATTTATTATTCTCTAGTAGATAGTTATGGCCTTTGCGAGTTACTGGGGTTCACATTACCAATACATCACAGTTAGGATATATAATTTCCTATTCATCATCATTATTTATATGCAGTTGGAAATGGTGCAATTTTTTTTACCTTAAATCCAGAAACTTCTTGATGTATGTTCCCTAACTGTTTAAGGATACCGCATTTGGGCGTTCCGTGTTTCTTCACTTTCATAAAGGTCCTCAATTATAATATTAATTTCTCTTATCGATCGATATTTGTTAAAAAAGAAGGCATCATACCTTTGGCCATCTGGATGTATATGCTGAGGCTTTTCTTTTGAATTTTTTTTCATGCAACCTTGTTCCTTAGATTTTATAGTATATCTTTTGTTTAGATCTCATTCTGTATTAAATCTATTAATTGGTGAAAGAAACATGGATTTCTTTCGTTGAGATATCTCTAGAAGGAAGTCCCTCATCTCTTCATCTAACATATATTTGCCAGTGATTAGTTTAATTTTAAATAATGTGAAATAATTCATGAGGGGCTCTCTCCTTCTTCTTGCCTTACATTATTTAACCCCTAGGGCGAGTGCATTTTCCCTCCTGTTTTTTAACTAAATGTTCATATGATTGCTTGTTTCTCTATTGCAGGTTGGTCTTCATATTTCCCATACAGATGTACATTATACAAGTTGATCGAGCTTTCTGCTCTTCGAGTTTCATGATGATTGTGTTGGTTATATTTTTGTTTACAAGCATTTGATCTCTTTTGGGCAAGGTTGTTCATCCACCACTCTTACTGTTTCCTCTTCAACATATTATCAAAGGTTTTTAGTATTTACGAGTTGTTGCTGCTCCTAGAGAAAAAGTTAGCAACGAGCTTCATTTCACTTTCACCACCTTTCCCTTGCCAACTTCCATTCAAACTTTCAAGTTGTGTGCACAGAGACTCATTTTTAGCTGTTAGCATCTTGAGATTTTTCGCCATTCCTTGTATAGTTTTGATGTGAACTTATTTTCCCATAAGCGAGTCGCTAAGCTGTGAAAATGCCGATTGTTGGAAAAAAATCCGTGTATGGAGTGACAAACAACGTCGAGAAATACAGAGTAACAATAGGAAATAGATTCCAATTAAATCTTCAAAATGTGCAGAATAGCAGCAACAATATCAAAGTCGAGGCAAGTGTTGAACACTTTCTCCTTAAGTCAAATTTGCCCCGCAACGGTGCCTACGATTTATGGTAATCAACTCCTAAGATACAATGACTATCTTCTTGTGTGAGTAGCACTACAACACGTAAGAAAAGGTGAACCATAACTTGGTTTACGAACTCCGGTATGCACGTGAAGAAAATCAGAATTTAGTTGAGAAAGAAGAGAAAAATGAATGATATATGATTGTATATCATTGGTGTGAAGATTGGGACGTCCCTAGGGTCATATATATAGAGGATAAGGGGTTGTAAATGAAATGTCGCTCCCTAGGCTCAACAACCTTTGCCAAAAGTCGCACCATTCACTTGTGTCACCATCGCCTCGCTCCAGCGATAAAAACAAAAACTTTTTCACTAAATATCGCCAGCCTGTCGCTCGAGCGACTGTCCAACCATAAGCTAGCAACAGTCTTAGTCAAATTTTTAGACAGCTTCCTCTATTTTCTTCCCAACTTTGGACCTCAATTTCTCATTTATCCGAAATTGGTTTTGAGATTCCAAATATATCACGATGAACTACTTGACAAGTAGAACAAGTTGATCTATTTAATTTTATAATTTGACCATCTGATCAAGTCGAATATTTGATCGAAGTAGACACGAAAGTCACATTTCCAAGTTTTGGTTTTATCACTTAACAAAATTTCAATATTTCAAAACCAATTTCCAACAATCCCCAACATGAATAGAAATTCTGCGATATGCACAACAAATGCAAATGAATGTAGAATCCAACAACGGAGTTCGTGCGATAAGTTATAGCATCGGGATAGGTGGCTTGTGGTTTTGAACCTTCCTTAGTTGAATACAATCGAATTTACTAGGCTAGTTGGTGAACGTGATGTCTTGAACCATCCAACCGTTCGTGTAAATTTAGGCATCTATACCAACACCATAACTCATCTAACCATTTTGATTCTCATTGTTTTGTCCATTTTGGCCTTGAACAACTCTTGTTTTCGCAAGTGTTTTAGGAGAATTAAGCCTCAAATTCTCGTAGAAGCGGCCCCACTTCACATTTATATAGGTGATTTCCTACCTTTCTTTTTCAAGGTACATGAATCATTAAAAGTGTTTCACTTATCCTTATACATGCTTACCATAACACTTTTACACTTTAGGGATGGGAATAAGTGCTTTACCCCGAATTGCTTTTGACTTAGTTGTCCCATTGAACCAAGATCTTGAGATCTCCAATCTACAAGGTTGGGTTTCCGCCATAGTGATTCTTATTCGATAGGCTTTAGGCCAATTCCCCTCGAAAGATGATATACTTGATCTCCAGTAAGTCTTTTCGTCAAAGGATTCGTCAAATTCTCTTTTGACCTAACATATTGAATAGAGATTATACCATTCGATATCAACTGTTTAATGGTATTGTGTCTCCGACTTATGTGTCGAGATTTACCATTATACATGTTATTCTCTACCCTTGCAATTGTCGATTGACTATCGCAGTGTATGTTCATTGCTGGTACCGATTTTCCCCGACATGGAATTTCTTCAAGGAAATTACGAGGCCATTCTTCTTCTTCTCCGGCTTTATCTAAAGCAATAAACTCGGACTCCATCGTGGATCGAGCTATACATATTTGCTTAGATGATTTTCAGGATACAGCTCCACCTCCAATAGTAAATACATAACCAGTGGTAGACTTTGAATCCTTCATGTCAGATATCCAATTTGCATTGGTATATCCTTCTAACACCGCAGGATATCTCAAGTAGTATAATCCATAATTGACTCGTGTCTTAGGTATCTAAGAACTCGGTTTAATGCCCTCCAATGTATAGTGTTCGGATTACTTGTGAATTTACTCAATTTGTTGACTATGTATGCTATATATAGATGTACTCCCAAGTCAACTAGTATCTTAATAGAATTATAGTCATACGCCTTAAACTTCTTAAGTATAGTCTCAATATAATATGATTGAGACAATGACAATCCATTGTTCGTCTTAGAGATTTTAATCCCTAATCTGACGTCTGCAGCTCCCATATCTTTCATGTCAAAATATTTCGTCTACATTTTTTTCGTCGATGAAATGACATTCAAGTTATCTCCCATTATTAGCATATCGTCACATATAGGCAAACAATCACATATTCGTTAGGTGTGATTTTAACGTAGACACATTTGTCACATTCGTTGATCTTGAAGCCATTTGACATCATAGTTCTATCAAATTTCTCGTGTCATTGCTTTGGTGCCTGCTTTAATCCATAAGCGACTTTACAAGCTTACACACCTTCTTCTCATTTCCCGGGACAACAAACCCTTCCGGTTGTTCCATATATATTTCTTAATCTAATTCACCATTTAGAAATGTAGTCTTTACATCCATTTGATGTATTTCTAAATCGTGCAATGTCCCGATTGCAATCAAGACATGTATAGACGTTATTGCAATCAAGACATGCAACTCCCAAGTGTAGTTGTTCATGATGGATTCAATTTCATTATTTACTGCTTCTTTCCATAAAAACGCTTCGGGTAAGAACATTGCTTCATCAAATGTCATAGGATCATTTTCTAACAAATGAGTTACGAATTCTGGACCAAACATCTTATAAATTCGTTGACTTTTACTAGTCTTGGTTCTTCATTTGTTTGAAGATTTCCATCATCTTTTTCATCATAAGTTTTTTTTTGTGAACTGTTTCCTTTTCCCTACAAGAAAATATATCTTCAAAGAAAATAACATTCCTTGATTCAATGATTGTACCTTCGTTTACATCAAGTAATTCGGATTTATGAACCAAAAATCGATATGCACTACTATTAGTAGCATATCCGATAAAGACACAATCAATTGTCTTAGGCCCAATCCTCACTTGTTTAGGTTTAGGTATTTGTACATTTGCTAAACACCCCTACACTTTAAAGTATTTGTAGGAAGGTTTCTGACATTTCCATAACTCATATGGAGACTCGACTTGTCCATGTGTGGTATTTATTTAGGATATGATTAGCCGAAAGAATAGTTTTCCCCACAAGTTTTAAGGTAAGCTGAACTAATCAACATGTCATTCATCATTTCCTTAAGGGTTAGATTCTTTCGTTCCGCAACCCCATTAGAATGATGTGAATACAGAGTAGTAGTTTGGTGAGCAATTCCTTGTTCTGCGCAAAACTCTTCAAATGGTACAACATACTCTCCACCTCTATCACTACGAATAATTTTTATTCGTTTTCAAAGATGATTTTCAACTTCAGTTTTATAATATTTAAACATTTTCAATGCTTTATCTCTACTTCTCAACAAGTATATATAACAATATCTTGAACAATCGTCTATGAACGTGATGAAGTACTTTTTACCACCTTTCGTTTGTATGAACTTTAAGTCACAAATATCCGTGTGAATAAGTTCCAAAGGTGTTGTGGTTCGTTCAACCGAATGAAACGGTGTTTTGGCCAATTTTACCTCTACACATATTTCGTATTTTCCATTATTGAAATGCATACTAGGAAGTAAATTCTCATTCATCAATTTTCGTATTGAATTGAAATTTACATGTCCTAATCTATGATGTCATAAATTAGGTGACTCAAGAATATAAGCGGAAGGAGACGTTTTATTCATTGAATTATTCGGTACAATAGTAAGGACATTCATTTTGAATAGTCTATCTTTTACATAGTTTTTGCCTACATACATTTCATTCTTTGTAGGTATAAACTTATCCGATACAAAGACTAATTTAAAGCCATTCTTGCTTAACAAAGAACCTGAAACCAAGTTCTTGAGAATATCCGGCACATGAAGAACATTGTTGAGGCTAAGTTCCTTCCCCGATGTCATCTTAAATATCACTTTGCCTTGTCCTTCAACCTTTGAAGCTGAGGAGTTCCCCATGAACATCTTTTCTCCCTCAATTGGAGTATAGAAAGTGAACATTCCTCTATCGGCACATATGTGACGAGTATCACCCATATCAACCCACCATTCCATGGGGTTTCCAACGTTGTTACATTCGGATACAACCTCTGATAAATTCATATCAGATATACCATTTGAAATGGTATTGGATTCAGTGATATTTGCTTGGACTTACTTCTTCGGTTTGCGTCAATCAACAAAACGATGTCCAACATTTCCACAATTGTAGCAATTGCCCTTGAATTCTTTGTGTTCTTTCTTGAAGACTCAACAGAAAGCTTCCTCTTTTTGCTTTTATTGTTGGATTCCACCACATTGGCTTTTGCTTGTGGTATGTTGTTTCCAACACGCTTGTCCGAACTACGGTTGTCTTCTTCAATTCTCAATCGGATCACAAGTTCTTCAATGTTCATTTCTTTGCGCTTGTGTTTGAGACAATTCTTGAAGTCCCTCCACATAGGTGGGAGTTTCTCAATGATTGCAGCCACTTGAAATGATTCACTTAGAGACATATTCTCCGCATGAATATCATGTAGGATAACTTGCAACTCTTGTACTTGACTGATGGCGGTCTTAGAATCTATCATTTTGTAGTTCAAGAACTTTCCAACAATGAACTTTTAAGTTCCGGCGTCTTCAGTCTTGTATTTCTTTTCCAAGGACTCCCATAGTTCCAAGAATTTTGCCAAGTTGAGGGAATAAAAAAACATTTTTTGTTACCATCTCTTAAAATCAGCCCCCATTAAATTTCTCCGATTTCTCTCCATGTAAGACAAAATTGGTAGGGGCATTGAAAGCCAGAGGAATCACTATGTTAGAAACACTTCCTTCCGAAGTTCCCATATTCGAAGTTTCATTCAAAGTAGTATCGGTATTGAAAACCGAAGTCATTTCTGTTTACACAAAACAAAAGATCAACAATTAATAGAAGAATAGAAGAAGTTAAATTAACGTATGATATAACTGAAGATCAAAGTCACTCCAACAAAATTCGACTTAAGATAGTTGGAAAAATCCGTGTATGGAGTGACAAACAACGCAGAGAAATACAGCTGGTCATCGCTAAAGCGACAGTCCAGCCATAAGCTGGCAACAACCTTAATCAAATTTTCAGACAGTGTCCTCTATTTTCTTCCCAACTTTGGACCTCATTTCTCATTCATCCAAAATTGATTTTGAGATTCCAAATATACCACGACGATCTACTCGACGAGTAGAACAAGTTAGTCTATTTACTTTTGTAATTTGACCATCAAATCAAGTCCAAATATTTGGCCGAAGTCGACACGAAAGTCACATTTCCAAGTTTTGGTTTTATCATTAAACCAAATTTCAATCTTTCGAAACTAATTTCCAACAGATATATTATTTTGATACCGTTTCTTTCAGCCGTCATTTTGGATT
This sequence comes from Fraxinus baroniana, assembly GCA_903798355.1. Taxonomy (NCBI): domain Eukaryota; kingdom Viridiplantae; phylum Streptophyta; class Magnoliopsida; order Lamiales; family Oleaceae; genus Fraxinus; species Fraxinus baroniana. The sequence continues at coordinate 9,726 of CAIGRO010050132.1, forward strand.
CATATCATTGTAAGTCATGCATTTTGGATTTATCCACATGTATTAAAATAACGGTTTTTCCCCACCATCATTGAGAGTGGTTTGCCTCCCTCTTTTGCGAGCCGCCTTCTTGCTTTGGCTGCCTTCACGCTTTTGTACCTCGCATAGGGATTAAGTTCGCAGGATAGATTTGTGGAATTGTGGAGGTAGTTATTGCGGTTGCAACTTCTTTCATGACTAACGGTTTTCCACTGGTATTTTTGGAAACCAAAATCCATTACCTTTTTTTTTCTAAAGGTTCAGGTTTTTTTCTCTTTCTGAGGCTCTTTTGCACACGTTCACCTTTATTTTCCCTGAAAAAAAAAATCATCTCGAAAATCAAAACAACAAATATAATCAAAGAATTTGTAAATCTCAAATCCGAAGAATCAACCCTGAAAAAAACATATATAATCAAAGAAATTATAAATGGCCATTATTCATGTTCTTGGATCACAAATTTTCTTCTTTGTTTTTTGGATCAATTTTGCCTCAACAAGTTCCAATACTGATTCTGAAGCTTTGTTGATGCTTAAAGCATCATTTACAGACACAAAAGCTCTTGATTCTTGGATGCCAGGCACCGAGGCCTGCGATAAAACTCGTCATTGGGTCGGAGTTTCTTGTGACAATGGTGCAGTCACCGGGCTACGCCTTGGGAATATGGGACTATCAGGAAAGATAGATGTTGATGCATTGGTGAATATTACAGGCATTCGAAGTCTCAGCTTAATGTCAAATTCCTTCTCGGGTCCCATACCGGAGTTTCATCGAATGGGAGCCTTAAAGGGCTTATATTTATCAGGTAACCAGTTTTCAGGTGAAATTCCGTCGGATTATTTTACCACGATGAGTGGATTAAAGAAAGTTTGGCTTTCTGGGAACAAATTTACAGGTGAGATTCCATCGTCATTAGTCCAATTGTCCCATTTAATTGAGCTGCATCTCGAAAATAATCAATTTTCGGGTACTATTCCTTTGTTTGAACAGCCTAGTTTGATATCAATTGACCTGTCTAATAATAATTTGGAAGGGGCAATCCCCCCTGGATTGGTGAAATTTAATGCAAGTTCATTTAAGGGAAATGCAGGGCTCTGTGGAGAAAATATAGGTAAGGCTTGTGAATCATCTGCAGGATCAATTAGTCCATTACCCAACAAAAAAATTGTTGGTAAAGAGAATACAAGGATCTCGATTTTGTTGCTAGTAGTTGTTATAGTTGTGCTTTTGGCAATGGCGGTGGGGATATACGTGATGAGAAGAAGGCAAGAGCCTACTGATGTTATGATTAAGGAAAATCTTGATGTTTCAGTTGGTTTTAGTGCACCAAGTGCCGGGAAGAAGGATTTAGAGTTGAGTCAAAAGGGGTTGGGCTCTAACAAACTTGGCTCGAGTAGAAAGGGTTCGACTCGTGGGAGAGGTGTCGCGGATTTGATAGTTGTGAACGATGAGAAAGGTGAATTTGGATTGGCAGATTTGATGAAGGCTGCAGCGGAGGTCCTCGCAAGTGGGACATTAGGATCTTCATACAAGGCAACCATGGGCAGTGGATTGACAGTAGTTGTGAAGAGGATTAAAGAGATGAATAAAATGGGAAACGATCAATTCGACGCTCAAATGAGGCGTATTGGAAGACTAAAACACCGGAATGTGTTGACACCTCTGGCTTACCACTACCGTAAAGACGAGAAGCTATTGGTCAATGAGTTTATTCCCAAAGGCAGTTTACTTTACCTATTGCATGGTATGAATTAATTAATCTGATGCACCAGAATGAGTTCTATTGATATTGACTAAAAACTTCTCTGTTACAACTTGCTGAATTTTCATCTAAACATTCTCCTACTTCTTCAGGTGATCGAGGAATTTCCCATGCTGAGTTGAACTGGCCTGTTCGGTTAATGATAGTTCAAGGTATCGCGAGAGGACTAGGCTATCTACATGCTGAGCTCACATCACTTGAACTACCCCATGGTAATCTGAAATCGAGCAATGTCCTACTGACTGCAACATACGAACCATTACTTACCGACTATGGATTTTGTTCCTTGATTAATAGCACTCAAGGTTCACAAGTGCTAGTCGCGTACAAGTCTCCAGAGGCTGTGCTTCATCACCCTTTGTCACCAAAATCCGATGTTTATTGTCTAGGAATCTTAGTATTTGAGATTCTTACAGGGAAATTCCCTTCTCAATATCACAATAATGGCAAAGGTGGGGTGGATTTAGTGCAGTGGGTGAAATCTGCTATTGCTGAGGGACGAGAAGGTGAGCTATATGATCCAGATATTGCAAGCTCCAAAAATTCACTAGGTGAAATGGAGCAACTCCTCCACATTGGTGCAGCCTGCACGGAAAATAACCCCGAACAACGTTTAGACATTCCAGAAGCCATTAGGAGGATAGAAGGGATTCTCATTGAGGGAGATCAAGAGGCCAGAACATTTCAAGTTATGCCATCATTAAGAGATGGATTTGCTGCATCCCAATCAACGGCGTTAGAAACTAATACAGCAGGGCGAAGAATAGACAGCGCTGCAGACAGATCAGTGCTTAATAGTTTTGCGTTCGACACATCTTGATTCGTTTCCAAGCGAAGAAAAGGAGACGAGCTAATGCACATATTCCCGAGCAAAATGAAATGCAACGAGCACTCGACTGAACTGAATTCGACACTGAAAGATTCAAGTAGCCAGTTAATTTTGTATCTCTGCATGGGATCTTAGCCTAGAATATCTTATTTTACAGCTAGAGAAGTCTCCTAAACTGGCAGAAAACAACATCCAACTTAGTATTGCAATTTCAACATTTTTTGTATAGTTATTATTTTACGTAACACATATATACATACATACATGCTTTGTACAATAAACAGAAGCACTGATTATTTGAAAAATGTATGTGGTGGGCCAAAAGGCAACTCTCTACCCTAAACTCTAAATATTAGTCTTTACAAAAGAAAAACAAGACAAAAATGTTCATGCTACTACACCTCACCAAATAGGATGAAATATTGTTTATTGGGACCAAGGTGGCAAAGGAAGGGCATTGCTGGGCTTGCAACCTCAGCGTGAGGAGTTCGATTTCTGGTTGGAGCAGTTGAGTGATGTAATAATCAATATTGGTTGGAGCAACTTGGTGATGTAATAACCATGGAGGAAGGCTCCCTTAGGGCCAGGAGTATAAGGGGTGCTCGAACCTTGATCGATTTGGGCATAACCCGCGGTTTACCTCCGTCAGTTACTGAGGGGTCCGTGGCTGGTGGTCCAGAAAATTAGTCTGGCTAAACTGGGATAACCGGGTACCAAAAAAATAAAAATAAAAAATTGTTTATTGGGATATGAAAATCACGACTCGTGCACAGGGGCGGATCCAGCACCTGGCCAGCCCCCNAAATTAGTCTGGCTAAACTGGGATAACCGGGTACCAAAAAAATAAAAATAAAAAATTGTTTATTGGGATATGAAAATCACGACTCGTGCACAGGGGCGGATCCAGCACCTGGCCAGCCCCCGCGGCCGCCTGTGCTGGATCCGCCAGGAGCTTCAGCCTTCATGTCAGCGTCCCGTCCACCAACTGTGAGAAGAAAGGGAGAAGAAGACATGGCTGCGCCTGACTGATTTTTTTCCCCTTTGTTATTGTTTGGGCCTATTCAATGAATGGGCCCAATCCATGGTTGTTGCCTTAATGATCCACCGCCAGATGAATGGATTTATCAGTTCATTACTCTTCAGCCACAAAACCTAATCCATTCCAAAATTGAAAACGGGAGGGAGACGACGAGTCACCAGA
>CAIGRO010050141.1:0-11133 GCA_903798355.1 Fraxinus baroniana
TTTGTTAGTAATAAACATGATTTGTTTGTGATAATCAAAATGAGACATCAACCATAGGTCAACATTCTGTAGATAGAGCATTATATGACATAAAATTTAAGATAGGATGGAGAGTATATAATCAAGTTTTTTTTTTTCTGAGTACAATGGGAAGGTTAATGTTTGATTATTCTGGCACATTTGTGATGACATGTGTTTCTGGATCTGCCATTGGTTCCGACTCTTTTGGTACTTCAGGTCTGAGGTTCTCCTTATGCCTTGCTTTTGGTTTCCTTGAGTAGACAAGCATTTCATTGTTACTTTGTGTTTCTGCATCTCCCACTGAATTCAAGTTTTCCCTTGTCAATGGTATAGAAGAACTAGGTGGTATAATATGCATCGAGATGGGTTCCAGGAGAAGAAGATCTAGGTGTAGGTACCGATCTTCACTTTGATCCTCCTCCTGAAGAGAGGTTTTGTGGAAATATGGAGTGTTTTCAAGGATTGTGACATCAAGGCTAACAATGACTTTCCTTGTGAAAGGATTGTAACATTTTTATCCTTTCTAAGTAGGAGAGTATCCAATAAAGACATATTTGACTGCTTGGGGATCGAGTTTATTTCTGTGATTGCTGGGAATGTGAACAAAGGTGGTACAACCAAACACTTTGAGTGATAAACTCAAGCTGAGTCGAGTATTAGGGAAGGAGTTTTAGAATTTAGTAATAGGGGAGGCGAGGTTTAAGGGATGACTAGGCATTTGATTGATTAGGTGAGTTGATGTTAAGCTAGTATCACCCCGAAATTCTTCGGCATATTTGTAGTAAACATTAAGGCTCGAGCAACCTCTAGAAGATGTATATTTTTTTACTCAGCAATCCCGTTTTGTTGGGGAGTTTCAACATAGGAACTTTGATGAATTATCCCATGTGTTCGAAGAAAATCCCCCAAATTTTTGTTGAAGTATTATGTGCAATTATTAGTACGCAGAATTTGTATACGGGCTTCAAATTGGGTTTGTATCATTGAGTGGAAATTGATAAACACGGATTGAACGTCAGATTTTTCTTTTAAGAGATAAACCCAAAAAAGTCGAGTGTTGTCGTCAATGAATGTGACAAACTATTTTGTATGAGTTCGATTAGGCATCCATTAGGGACCCCATACATCACTGTGGATCATTGTGAATGGTTTCGTTTGTTTATATGTGAATTTTGGGAACGATGTTCTTTGATGTTTAAGAAGTTCATAGAATTCACATTGAAAATTGACGTACTTTGTATTCAGAAAAATAGAAGGAAATGCATGTTTCAAATACTGAAAATTGGGATGCCCCATTCTAAAACACCATAACAAGATTTCACCATTACTAGGAACAGGTGCAGAATCACAAACAGCAATTCGATGTTGTTTACTCATATCAACTTCGTCAAAGTAATAGAGCCCCTCACACTCCTTAGCACTACCAATCGTCTTCTCCGATGATATGTCTCGAAAAATACAGTGCGGAGAAAGGAATTTAGTAGAGCAATTCGATTTCTTTGTCAATTGGCTTATAGATAGTAAATTACAGGATAAATTTGGAACATGTAAAACAGATTCCAACGTGATAGAGTCAGAGATGAAAATACTCCATTTTCCGGCAACAGACAATAGGTAACCATATGAAATTTTAACTTTTAAATTTCCCGTACATGTTGAGTATGAAGAAAAAAGGTGGTGGGAGCCTATCATGTGGTCTGATGCTCTGGAGTCAATGATCCAGGGAGTTTTAAATTGAGAGGTGACGTTTAAAGTGAGCTTGAAGGCCCATTTGGGGAAGATTGACCAGAGGCTTGAAGGTTAGAGAAGATTTTGTAAAATTGTGTTATCTGTTTAGGGTTGAATGTACTGCTTGAAGTAGGTTTTTAGTTTGCTGACCAACTAAAGCTTGGTATCCTCGATTTGTATTATTTTGCCTCAGTTTTCAATCGACTGGTTTTCCATACAAATCCCAACGAGTGTTTTCACAATCATTGTTGCAGGCATTCTATCAATCCCCAACAAAGCATCATCAGATCCTGCCGTCGGTTCTCCTCCCCAGACATTGTTGCAGGCATTTTATTAATCCCAACAAAGCATCATCAAGATCCAATTAAGTAGGAACCACTCGTATCTTGATTTGCTACAATGAGAATCTACTATTGCGATCCAAAACGGAATCTCAAATTTCAAAGTTGTCATCCTTGAACAATCGACCTTGTTCTAGCCTCGCTTTAATAATTAATTTGGACCTCCCAAGAAACCGTCAAAAAACCATTGTCTCTGATACCACTTGTTATGAACAAACCTGATATCAAGAACGTTTTGATATCTCTTGCTAAGAAGCTGGCCATATAACTAAAGACGAAAAATATGGACAATATGGCAGAAAATTAGTACCAGTGACCAAAAAGTGGTTGCTATGGTGGTGCAATGTTTTGCGACCACATAGTTGGTAGTTAAAAAAATCAAGAAAATGCATGGGATATTTCCCTCCAAGTGTATTCGCGACCATTGGAGCTTCGTCGCTGAACAATAAGGACAGCGACCAAACTTTGGTCATTGTAGTTTTTACGTATTCAACGAACACACCCATTGGTTTCTAAAACAATGAAAAAATGTGTATCCTTTTCCTGATAGGTGGTTTAGAGACCATCGGTTGGTTGCTAAAACAATCGAAAAAATGTACATGAATTCCCTCCAGTGGGTCAGCTACCATTGGAGCTGTAGTCTCTAAAATATGACGACAGCAACCAAAGCCATAGTTTGGTTGCTGTAAGTATCTACTACGTGGAAAAAATGAGGCTCTTTTTTCCCGCCTTAATCTCTAGCAACCAACCGAATCTTGGTCGTTGATACTTTGCATTAGCGACCACATATTGGTCTCAAAAGATCATAAAAAAATTTGTCCACTACCAACATATCAAAACTTTCACCAACCATTTTGTGGTTGGTAATAGTGTTTTATAGCAACCATTTTTGATTGGTTGTTAGAGCCCAATTTTTTTTTGGTAATGATTCTAGCAATCAAAACTCTTACTTTGTCTAAATATTCTTTAAGTTGATTTAAAATTGTCAAATCATTTTTAATCAACACTTTTTAAGTTATTCTCTAAATTTACCCTTTCAATTGTCAAATCAATAGTTTTCATCAATTCAAACTAGTTTTTAAACAATTATGAATGACCTTATTTATCATCACTGTTGATCAATACCAATATATGTCTTAGTGGGATCATTTCTATATTATTGAATAAAAGCATCTTCACTTTTTTGTAGAACGTGTCAGTAATTACACTATTATATAGTCATTTGACAATGAGCAACAATGAAAAATAGCATTACTCGTAATTGAAATCATTTACATTAAATTTTGAGGACTAAATTGTTACAAAATTCATGAGTATAGGGATAGATGCAATTTTCTCTAACAGATTAATGGCCATGAGTCTTTCTAGTAGGAAAGAGTCAAGTATAGATGCAAAAGATAAAATAAAATAAAATAAAATTACACAGATTTAAAGCCTGTAGGTAATACACGTGCCTTCGAATGCACTTGGGCTTTGATCTCTTAATGGTTTCAGAAGAACATGCATGATTCTAACAAAATGGCTTTCAATTATGGATTTATAGATGAGTCTCTAGCAAACCTACTTCCAACTCTCCCTTCTCCCACCCTATTGCTGGGTTGAGCCTTGCCATATTTCATTATCGAAAGAAGAGTATTTATCTATCTGAATGAAAAGACTTTATCGCAAACTTTTCTTTAAAGAAAGAACAGAACGTGAGATCATATATATTACGTGGCACAAGAATTAGTTGCGATTGGACAAAGTTCATACTTTCTATAAAGAGCATAAAATCACTCTTAAGCCCTTTTTATTAATACTTGAATCTCCAAATAATACTGAAACCAAAAAATATAAAACAAAATTAGAATAGTTTGGTACACTTCAAGTGAAATTACTTGTTTTGAAATCTTCCAAATTAAACTCAAAGTTGATGAAAAATCATTAAACCCTTAAGTTGTTTTAACAATGGGGCGAAGAAGAAATATAGCATTCTTGAACCTTGATATTGATAATTCTTTAAAATTTCATCGTAATAATTTACGTGTTGATAAACAACAGTTAAACTTTTTAGAAAATTTTATAGAATTTGCAATTATGTTGATAATATCTCTACCACTGAGTTGGTCATAAATCTAGATTTTAGACAGGCAGATTCAGGATCTAACTTAAAAAAAAATTCAAACCAGGATAAATTTTTTTTTTTATCTAACACATAAAAAATGAAATGGGCTGGGACTGGATCGGGCTATAGTTCCCCACCTATTCCGCCCCTGATTTTGTTTAAATCAGAATTTGTTTTTAGGAAAAATTATTATTAAATTTCAAATTTTTGTCATGCACCTAGCATAATGCATGTTCAGTACATCAAATTGAACAATAATATCATAATACATCTCTAAATGCCGTGGAGATCACATACCAATCAGTTCAGGTATGAAGTGAGGTTATTGCAGTAATACACCATTGGATACTCTAGATATCTCATCCACCTCAATTTGGGGAACAAAGTGAGATTATTGCAATTATATACCTCTAGATGCTGTAGAGATTCCATCCTACTCAATTCAGTAACAAAGTGAAACCAGTGTAATAATACACCTCTAGATGCCGTAGAGATCTCATCGTACTCAATTCTAGAAATGACGTTAGATTATTGTGATAAGACACTTCGTGATAATATAAAGATATCATCACGCTCAATCTAGGAAACAAAGTGAAATTATTTAATAATACACATCTATATATTTTAGAGATACAATCTCACCCAATTCAGGAGCGAAGTGAGATTATTGTAATAATATACCTCTAGATACTTAGAAATTCAATCTCACTCAATTCATGAATGAAATAATACACCTCTAGACGTTGTAGAGATTCCATCCTACTCAATTCAGGAACGAAACAATACACATTTAGATGTTGTAGAGATCCTATTCCACTCAACTTAGGAAACGAAGTATTGCAATAATATACCTCTAGATAATGTAGAAATTTCATCCCACTTGGTTTTGGAAATGAAGTGAGATAATAGCAATAATCCATCTTTAACTATTGTAGAGATCTCACCTCACTTAATTTAGGAAACGAAGTGAGATTATTGCATTTCTATACATTTAAATGCTGTAGAGACCCCATCCCACTTAACTTAAAGAAGCAGAGGGAGATAATTGCATCCAAACTCGTTTAGGTGTTAGTAGAGTTCCCTTTGAAGAGAATATAAACTGTAATGATAAGAATCGATTCATTGAGCCACCAAAATTAGGGCAAAATATGAGGTACTATAAGTTTATATACTACATAATAAAGGAAGAGACAAAAGATAAAACTACCCTCAAACTAATAAAAAAAATTACATTAACATGCATTAACATCCACCCTTCAAACTCACAATGCAACAACAAGAAATAGTGAGAGTTTGTCAAGCAAGAAATGAAAATGATGAACCGGATGAGACTTTGTGAAGAAGTTAACAAGCTGCAACGATGAAGAAACAAAAGGTAAGGAAATTGTGCCATTCTACATATTATGGTGAATCAAATGACATGACAGTCAATCTCAATATACTTCGTGCGCTTATAAAACAAATAATTGTGAGATATCTGAATAGTACTTTTATTATCACAATACATAAGAGTTGGAAAGAAAGAAGAAACAACCACGCAATACCAGTGGTAGTGGATGTCATAGCACGATACTCTACCTCAGTAGATGAACGAGAAACAACAGTTTGTTTCTTACTTTTCCAAAAGATAAGAGAGTTATCCAGAAATATACAAAAGCCAGTAGTAGACTTACGACTAGTGGGATTATTGGCCCAATTTGCATCAGTAAGCACGAAGTACTGCAGAGAAGGTTGATGAAAATAAAAGACATTGAAAGTAAATACCACGAAGATAGCACAAAATTCAAACAACAACTGCCTAATGAACTGTAATAGAAGCTAAAGCAAACCGCTTAACAGTGTGAACATCATAAGCAATATCAGGACGTGTAATAGTGAGATGAACCAGACATCTAACAATAGTGTGATACAAAGTGGGATTAGTCAAGGGCACAACTCAGAAAGTGAATATTGAGTCTTAGCCTCAAGAGGAATATCAACAATTTTAGTATCAGTAAGAAAAGCACGCTCAATAACATTAGTAGCATACTTTGACTTAGAGAGAAGATAACCTCTAGGAAAAAATGTAATTTTGATCCCCCCAAAACTAAGATAATGCACCTAAGTCCTTTATTTCAAAATGACAAGCCAATTCTAATTTTAGATTAGCAATCACAAAAATATCATCACTAATAATAATCATGTCGTCAACGTATAATAAAAGTAGAATGTGACCAACCGAAATGTATCTAAAAAATAGTGCAAAGTCATGTTAATTGGATGTAAAACCAAGAGAAGAAACAATAGTGGAAAATCTCTCAAACTAGGCACGAGGTGTTTGTTTAAGACCATACAGTTCTTTCTTGAGCTTGCAAATATATCCAGGAGTATGAGACACACAAGGAGGTGGAACCATATAAACATCCTCCTAAATACTTTCATTCAAAATGGCATTTTTTTACATCCAATTGAGAGAAACTCCACTAATGAATAGATGCAACTACAATAAGTGTACGAACATTGGTCATCTTGGCAACAAGAGCAAAGGTATCCTCAAAATTCAGACCATACTGTTGAGTAAATCCCTTAGAAATCAATCTAGCCTTGTAATGCTCAATTGAACGATTAGATTTGGTTTTGATTTTGTAAACTCACTAAGAACCAATAGCATGTTTACCCGAGTTAATAATACCAAGTTCCAAGTGTCTATCTTATGTAGGACAGATAATTCATCAACTATAGCTTGTTGTCAAAGAGGATCCAGAATAACTTTTTTTTATAGGAAGATGGTTCATAAAATTTTTGAATAGAGGTTAAGAAATAGTAAAAGAACTTTGAATAGCAAAATCGGGTAATTGAGTGAACTTGCGAATACATTGAGAATATCAAAGAGGTGTTAGAGTAGGAGTAAGATCAACAATCTTAGTCGATGCTTGGGAGGCAATATAATGATGGGTATATGATGAGTTGGCACATGTGTACCTATAGTACATAAAGGATCAACAATACATGGAGTATGTAAAAATGGTCTATCAATATCATTAGATAATGGATTAGTACGAATGAGGTCACACTTAGTCATGTCATGAGTACTATCAGAAATAGAAAAGAATGAGATATGCTTAAAAAATACAACATGACGAGAAACATATTTTTTTTTATTAATGGGATCTAAATAACGATAACCCTTTTGACCCTTCCCATAACCTAAATAAACACAGAGTGTGATGTCAATTTACTACGTTTTACTTCAGGACGAAGAACAAAACAAGTACAACAAAACTCTCAATAAGGAATAATCAGGAGAATGTCCACACAACGTTTCAAAAAGCGATAAACCTAAAGTGTGAGAAGATGGAATCTTATAAATTACAGAAACAACAATGAGAACCGCTTCTCCCCAAAATTCACTAGAAACTTTGGCAGACAAAAGATGAGAATGAGCAGTTTATGCAATGTGCCTATACTTTCATTCATCAACACCATTTTTATTGCAGGGGTGTTAATACATGAGGTTTAGTAAATTTTGCCATCAGAGGCAAGCAACTGAAGAATACTTCGCACCAAGTCACGTTTAAGCACTTAATCACAGCAGAATGTTGAGTTTTAATCAATGCTATAAAAGAAAGATAAGTAGAAAAAAAAAATCAGAACGTTGTTTTATAAGATAAACCCAACAATGACTATAATCATCAATAAAACACACAAAATATCTAGACCCTCCTTTTGTAATAATAGGAGCATGTCTCTACACATCAGAATGGACAAGATCAAATGGTGGAACAGATCGAGAAATATTTCGAGGAAACGGTAAATCAAAAGTTTTAACTAATTTACAACCACTATAGTTAGAAATATTACGAGGTTGCAAATTTCCCAATTGATTCTTAGGAACTAAAAATTTTAAATGATTAGGAAAAAAATGTCTAAGATAAGAATGCCACGAATAAAAACTAGAAGAAGAGGAATTCAAAGAGAAAGATGATGAGTTAACACTAGAGAAGGAAACATGTGGTGGTCTCAGATTGTCCAGAACATATAACCCCCTTGTCTACAGCATATCCCAATCAGCTTCTGAGATCAAGGATCATGCACATGACAAATAGTAGAAAAAAATTGAATTAAGTATTCAGAATCGTACAACTAACCAGTAGAAATAAGATTCAAAGCAAAAGTTGGAACATAGCAGACATCTGAAATTGAAAAATTATGTGTGTTAATAGATCCAACACCTTCCAATGGTAATAGGGTACCATCAATAGACATGACCAATTAGATGATGTAAGTCGTCAAAGAGTTTTGAGTTAGATGACGTGTTTAGAAGCACTTGAGACAAAGATCCATGTGGAAGAAGTACCTAAAGGATTCTGGGATGACAAATATGTATGGGCAAAGGTTGACATAGCATGCGGTTGTGTGGCTAAGAACTTCTAAAATCGCTCTACTAGATCGGTGACGAGGGACTAGAGAAAGGTGGTGCTCCAAGTATAGATGAGTCGCCATGTGGCATGGCAACTGTTATATTAGTTTTAGGATTATAGGATCGCTACTTTACCTGTTGTTAGCTCTATAGAGACTACTGCTTCTTCAATAACTTAGGACATTGAGACTTCCAATGTCCCTTTGATTTGCAAAAATTACACTTATCACTAAAAGCTCACACATATCTTTTGTTCTGATTTTGTAAAGATGATTGAAAAGGTATTTCCAATACTAAGGTGCTAGATGGAGAAAGAGATATTGTTCCTACTAGAGATTTCAAACGTTCTTCCTCAGTCATAAGTTCACTAACCACTTAATCAACTGAAGAAAGTGAAGTGCGATGCAAGACAGAGCCTCTAATTCCCTCAAAGTCATTGTGAAGTACCAAAAAAAAAACTGAGCCAATCGCTACCCCTCTCTATAAGTAATATATTCCTGACTTGCTTTCAATCCTGCCAATTCTGTAAGAGCCATCTCATCCCAAATTGATGTCATAATAGTGTAAAACTCGAGAATACTCATATTCTTCAGTTGCAAAGCCTTTATATCATTCTCCAATTGATATCGCTTTCGCAAAGTAAGACTTAAGTGTATAACTTTTGCAAATGATCCCAAACTTCCTTTGGTATTTCATACGTTGCCAAACTGTGTACTAATTGAATAGTCAACAAAATTATGAATCCAAGTAAGAATTTTCTCATTGTATGACTCACAAGTATCTAACTCTGCACAAAATCATCAACAGTGCTCCTAGGTTTCACAACAGTTTTATTAACATAACCCTACAATCTTTTCATTTAAGAAAGTTTTTCATTATAGTACTCCAATGTGAGTAATTCTTACAATTTAATCTGACACTAATTGATTCAAGTGAATCATCCCTTTCAATTTTATCATGAAGTCAACAAAGAAATAACTTGTAATTACGACTTTCTATTTATTTTCCTAAGTTCCCTTGAATTTCCCTGCTTTCATACACAAGAAACCTGTGCAGTATAACCAGGGCCATACCTGTGTTTCGCGGGGCCTGAGGCGAACTTCAAAATTTGGGCCCCTAAGTCATAGCAGACAATCCACTTTTTCTTTTTAAAGAGTCTTACGGAATTAAATTTGTCAACTTAAATTCAACAATAAAGGAAAAAATAAAAATAAAACATTCAATATATTTATTTTGCAATCAAATAAAAACCAACTGGCGTAGAAAAATTAGCCCTTTTCCGTGGTAATGCTCTCTTGTAGCAGTGGCAATAGCCATTCCACTTCCTCCGTTGTTGCTCCTGCCTCCACGGCCACAGCCACAAACAATGACAATATAACACTATAAAATCTTCTCCTCCTATTACTATTGCTTCTCTAGCCGAAAATCCCCCCCCCCCTTTTTTTTACAAATGCAACGACTGTAACGATGACTTTCATCGTTCCAATAACTAGATTGTCATAAAACAAGCCATTGGAAAAGCCTCATCACTATGATGAGTCCTAGCAAGAATTTGGAATTTTTCCCTCTTCCCCTTATTGTTATTTTTCAATGGCCCATAATATTTCTTTCAAATGCAACATGTGAGAGAAGAGCTTCTCATCTTTCTGAGTCCTAGATGACCACAAAATCAAACACCGCAACTCCACACTCTCTACAATCAATACTGCTCCACATCGAACTATGTTGCCTCTAATATCTCAGGCTCAAGAACGAATCTAGGATTTTAGTTCGCGAGGGATGAAATAGTGATGAACTAATGCTTTAACGACATCGACGTAATGTCGAACACCAACACACTCTCGACAAGTGTAGGATATGCCATGTGACGTACTCTTTTCCTATAGTCGGACACATCGGCAATACATCAATATTCTAACTCCAACAATTCAAAAAACCAACAAGGAAACAACATTTAAAATAAGCCGACAAGGTAACAATAATTCATGTTATCCAATGATAAGCTAACAAGGCAATAAAACTCAATAATTTCATTTGAATATAACCTATTACCTCTAAACAAAAAATTAGTAACCTACTAAATACTAAATGTTTCAGTGTGTAATCTAGCAGCTTGATATAAAAAAAATTATGCTAATTAGTTGGACATACTATCAAAACCCAAATAATTGGGCATCCTGTAAAAACTGAGCCCGTGTTTGGTACACATTAAAATTTCTATTTTCATTATTCTACTCATTTTCAATCACATTCTTCAATAAAATAATATTTTACATCACATCAATAATTTTTCCTTCTTTTTCAACCACATTCTTCATCAATCTACTAATCCAAAATATATTCTTACAAAATAATGTGGCTCAAACACACCTTGAAATAACAACTTGTTGCTATCAATAATTCAATATTCTATTTTCTTCCCATTCCCTCAAATATTTACCAATTAAGCAAAGAATTAAAGACCGAAATAAAACAAAATGATAAATAGGGGTCTTTTCTCAAAAAAATTGAGAAATTAAACTAATTCACATTAATGTCTA
>CAIGRO010050150.1:0-13199 GCA_903798355.1 Fraxinus baroniana
GCAATCAAACAGCGAAAAAGTTGGAAAATGGAAAATTAATGAAATCAAACAAGGCCTTAGGGTTTGGTTGAGCATGCTTATACTAGCTTATAAGTGTGGAAGAATTAACTAGAGACATTTTTTTAAAATAACTTTTAAGCATGATCAATGAAACACTAAACAAACAAT
Source organism: Fraxinus baroniana (assembly GCA_903798355.1). Taxonomy (NCBI): domain Eukaryota; kingdom Viridiplantae; phylum Streptophyta; class Magnoliopsida; order Lamiales; family Oleaceae; genus Fraxinus; species Fraxinus baroniana. The sequence goes on from CAIGRO010050150.1 coordinate 169, forward strand.
TTGTTTTACTCGATGAATTGTCTTGTTCGTACATCTGTGTTGAACTTTTTATTTGGATGGGTAGACTTTTAAAAACATTGTGGATTGTACTGGATTTTCGACGTCCAATCTATTATACACAATGTTTAATTTAATTTTTAATAACATTACTCGTGCATATTTTTTCAATCGTTTAACTTTCATTTTTTATATGACAAAGCTAGATCCTAGTGAAGAATGTTTTATTAATTAAAATATGTTACTATGAGTTATTAATATGATTATAAGTTGATCGTAAGCTAAACCAAGCCTGAGGAGAAAGCCGTCCTCGAATTTCAACTCGAGCGAGAAAATAATTAGTACTTTTATATGTAAAGAGAAAATTCTTATAGTACAATTTACACTACAATTAAATTAAGAAAAATTTAAACTTGGCTTCAATCTTATTTGACTCAAATGAAAGAGAAAATTTTTTTGACTCAAAAACCTCAAAATACATCACTTCCATCTATATAAGAATGACAAAGGATTGGGACGACCCTTCCAATTCTCAATTCTTTTAGTTAAAACGTCGTGCGATTCGAAGAACATAAGACTTTCTGGTCAAGTCAAATCTTGCCAAGGATTCCAGCTAGATGAGTCGACAACCACTTCATTCAGGACAATACTATGACGGACAAGACATTTTGTCTTTCCTAATATTACACAAGACTTTTGTTAAGTTCAAATTTTTTGTAAGGCCCCGTTTGATAGCCATGATTTTTCATGGAAAATTTTCCAACTTTTGCACTTGTTTGATAGCAAAAATTTTCTCGAATTTTTTTTTCCCACCTAACCACAATTTTCAGCTTTTGGAGGAAAACCTTTTCTTGTTGTTTTTGTTGGAATTGATTTTCCAAGTTCTTAGACACTTTTTTTGGCAATTGAAAAAAAAATCTATCAACAATGGTAAAAAAAATTCCCTTTAATGTAAAATTTCCATGCAAAACAAAGGCAAACGAATGGTATTTGATATGATAATCTTTTTTTTTAATTTTTGGCAATTGAGACAAATTCTAGACTTAATGATAGAAAAAAAATTATCATTTTCATGGACAATTTTCATAATTTTCAACATTTTTTAAATTTCAGGTGAAAAATTATACCAATCAAACATAATTAATTACAATTTTCAACAAAATAATTTTTAAATAATTTAATTTTCTATAAAATATTTTTTTCCCCCCTATTTTCCACATTTGAAATCAAGTCAAACGGACCTAATTGCTCCGTGATTCTTGACAAGAGAGACAAGGTGTTATTGTCTATTGGATTTGGGACCCCTCTCTCACGACAGTGTGCAATATGGACATATGCCTACAACCTGCAACCCGCAACCCTAGGCAAAGAATAAAGGGTTGCCTGTACAACTTTGTACAAAAAATTCTATACAGGGTTGCTAGGCAAAAGACGACACCATGACCTAGAGAGCCCTCTTCAACGCTCTCTAGAAGTAGGATTCGAATTTTTTTTTCCTTCATTATGCCAAAAAAGAAATGAATAAATCAGAGATTACTCTTCCTTGACTCTTCTAGATTCCTCTTAATCAAATATATTCCATGCAGCACTGATTCTTCCTCGTTGTCTGAAAGATTCATAAACATTTTCTTGAAGAGGTTTTAGGTTGGAAATAAGTGGGTTGCTTCCGGAAAATCTCTTCTTAAACTCTCCAAGTTGTGAGATTGATGATGATTTCTTCATTAATTTCCAGTACAAACCCATTATTTCCAATCAATCCAAGATCCCAAAAATTACTCCCTTTGAAATCCAGTATTCTCTGTTCTCAGCAGCAGAATCTGAATCCCAAGAATATCATGAACAAATGCAAAAGACCTAAATTTCAACTGATAAACCCAGTTATCTCTATCCCATCACGTGAACGTTTAAATCAGAACAAGGATAAACCCAAGAAAGATCAAAAGAACGGATTTTTCAAGTTTATTAATCAACAACTGATGGTTTTGTGTGGGTTTGGGTACTTTGTGAATGGTTTTCGATGCTTTCCTTGGTTGGCTCTTAATTACCACTTGGCCCACAATCTCAATATGCAACCATCAACATTGCAGCTTGTGCAGAACTCTGGTAATTTGCCTATGGTGGCCAAACCTTTATATGGGATCTTGTCTGATGCTCTTTATATTGGTGGTGCTCATAGGATCCCCTATGTTTCCATTGGAGGTAAAACTTCACAATTTGTCCATTTCTTACTTTTTTTTTTTTTAAAAGATTTCTTGCTTTGCTAAGTTATTTTTCAAATTAAAATTCATGCTTCATTGTCATTTTGTTTATCTTAGTTAGGAGATTTAGTTTGTATAACCCTGTTGTTCTATACATTTTTATTGCTCGATCTTTTTTGTTGGTCTTTTGGCTTGTCGTTTGTTGTGTTTTCTAATTCAAGATGCATGTAAGCTTATTCTATAATCGTTTTCAATTAAAGGGCTTGAGTTTGCACGAATTTATCTTTCTCAAGGGATTTTTTCTTTTTTATAAGCTTTCTCAAGGGAATTATGTTCTTGCATTTGCTCCTATTTATAGCTTTAGTTGGTACAAGGCATTATTGTTTTAAATGTTTGCTTCAATTTGTATAAGATTTTCAAATGTGAAATGATAACTTCTGTTTATAAAAGTCGAGCAACTTTTAAATGTTAGCTTCAATTTTATTTGTCTTTCTGTTTTTTGACATTACATAATGAGAAATAGCTGCGAGGATACTGAGCGAGAGTGAAATTTTCCATCTTTATCTCTTCATCTTTTGATATACATCCTTTTTTGTTGGGTTTATTTCAATGCTCAATTATGATAGGGTTTGGTTATAGTGAACACGATCAAGTTAAACCAATTATATGAAGTGGCAGAACTGGAAATAGATAAACAGCAGGACCTGAATCTGTTTGATACTACAATTGTAATCTTTTTTGATGACCACATATATCATAGTGGAATTCTCTGTAATGATTTAGTAAAATACTAATAATTTACTGTAGGCTGGACCCGTATTCTGAGATATCTAAAAACAATCGTGCTACATGTACAACTACTTCGACAATGTGTGAGTTGGTAGGAATCCTGGCCACCTCACACATTTTCAAACTAATTGTACAAATTTATTGTACAACTAGCTTAATTCATCTAAAAATATCCTTTTTGATCTCCTGCAAAAGGAAGGCCTGCCACATATCTCATGCCATTAATTGCTTTAACAAAGTTTTTTCAACGGGAAAAAAAATTCTTCGCTAGCAAACATGCTCCTGAATTTGATTAAAAAAACTGCTTAAGATTTGTGCCCATCCAATGACACGAATAACCCTGATATATCAAGCTCTTCAGTCTTCTTGCAGGTTTTGTCTTGGGGATCATTGGCATTGATCCCGGTTGTAAGTGAAGCTCTTCCGGCTCTCATTGCATGTGTTCTTGTTACTAATCTCGGAGCATCGATTTCAGAAGTTGCGAAAGATGCACTTGTTGCAGAGTATGGCCAAAAAAAAAAGATGCCGGGACTCCAATCTTATGCATTTATGGCCTCAGCAATGGGTGGAGTTCTAGGAAATTTACTGGGTGGATTGTTCTTATCGAAAACCCAACAAACAAAATCCATGTTCCTAGCCTTTGCAGCTGTACTTGCCCTTCAACTCTCAATCTCTTTAAAAACGAGAGAGCAATCCCTAGGTTTACCTCAACCTTCAAATTATTTTCTTGCAAGGGAATCTATTTCACAAAGTGTCATGAAATCGTGCTCGGATCTAATGATGGCAGTTAAAGAAGAGAGAATCTTGCGTCCTCTTATTTGGGTTGTTTCTTCTATTGTGATGATTCCAATCCTATCGGGTTCCATCTTTTGCTATCAAACTCAGTGTTTAAATCTTGATCCATCAATTATTGGAATGTCACGAGTGACTGGACAATTGATGCTTCTTTCATTGACTTTACTTTATGATCGGCTCGGGAAAAGTATTCCCTTGAGAACATTGGTCGGAATTGTGCAGTTGATATATGCATCTGCCCTTCTTCTTGATCTGGTACTTGTTAAACAAATCAATGTTCAATTAGGAATTCCAAATGAAGTATTTGCTCTCTGCTTTTCAGGCTTGGCCGAAACTATTGCACAATTCAAGCTCTTGCCGTTCCACGTGCTTTTCGCAAATTTAGCTCCACCGGGTTGTGAAGGATCTCTAATGTCTTTCTTAGCATCTGCCTTGTGTTTCTCGTCTATAATTAGTGGGTTTTTTGGGGTTGGATTGGCTTCTTTTCTTGGTATCACATATGGTGATTACTCTAGTCTTCCTCGAGGTATTATGATACAGTTTATTGCTGCTTTACTGCCACTCTGTTGGATTGGTTACGTGCCAATGTCTCATCCTGCAGCCGAAAAGGCTAGGAAGAGAGGTAGAAGTAAAAGGAGTCGAAGAAATAGAAGGATAGGTAAAGTGGTGTTTGATTCAATATCTTCTTATCGACGGAAAAGAGAATCTGATTTGAAGATGTGAGAATCTTCTTCTGAAAATACAAGTGCCTTGCAATGTTTATTGGTGAATCAAAGGAAGAATGAGATCATGCAGAACTCCTATGTTAATTTGCGGCACTGCAGTTCTTTGCACGCCATGAAGGTGAAATGGAGACTTAGGTGCCTGTGTCTTTCTTCCTTTTGCAAAATGAATTACGATTGCATCAAATTAAGCCCGACCTTTTGAATAGAGTAACGCTATTTATCCCTACTAGGGATGGTCACCATCTGATGTGGCATTAAATGATAAGACCAATAAAGTTGGTCTCATATACATGCGCATAGACGCCACATAGACTTGGTGATTAACTACCAGAGTTGATTTTTAAATTCTGCACAATCTGATGCATCTTGATAGTTCTCTATGCTTCCTGGCTTTCTTCTTAGAGGGTTAAATTGCACCATCTTCAGAAGATCCATTGCACGCTGAATGTGGAACTTCATCGATGCTGAATTGAATTTACTCCTTGTAGGCTCCTAGGCAGATTCTTTTATATGCGCTAAGTCATGTTCTATTCCTTTATTACCCTGATCGAGTTGGTTTAGGTGTCTGAGTGGCCATGAGGCCTCTTACATGATCGTCTTCATTCATTAATTTAAAGTAACATTTGCCAAAAATTCAGTTTTAGATAGCTGTCTGTATACTAAGCTCATGTGTTCATGAATCTCCACTTCTTTTCTTGTATGTATGATTCACTTGACGCTGCAGATATGTAATAAATACTCAGCTCCAATCTGAGCAACTGAATCCCTCCATAATAGTAGTTTAGTACTTGTGAATTAATTGTAGTAGTGGGTGTCAAAAGTGGGCGAGCTTTCCAGGCCCTGACCATCGAGTTTGGTTCCGGGTGTTTGGCGGCGGCCTGTGCGGAACATTGTACCGTGCTCTGCAGGCCAGCATGAATGGAGCTAGATATACGATACGTGAAGTTCTAAAATATTTTTTAATTCTTGTATCTCATTAACTTGTTTAATTTTTGTGATTGTGATATGCATTTTGAGGGAAATTGATTTGTTTATATCAAGTGCATAATTGTTTAGAGTCTAGTTAAATATCTATTATGCTTTATTTGAGGTCGAACAAGGGTTCAAGTTTGGGGGGTGTTGTTAAGTGTTAAATTTACACTTTATTTAACACCAAAAGTTGCTTTTGATACTCAATTATTTGTATTTTTGGAATATTTTAGGAGAGAACTCAAGATCGGATCGAGGAGGAAATTTAGATAAAACATACAATTTTGGGATCAACTTCCACGATATGAGAAATTGAAGGACTTGAATTTAATTAAAATTAAGCATGAGGAAGCTGTGGCAGAAAGTGGATAGAAGACGACCAATTAGAGTTATAATTGGTTTTGGAAAGCTGGGAAGGAATGAGGGCTAGATATGCATGCACAAAGGGAGACGGGGAAAAAGGGCGAAGACGGACAGCAGAAGGCAGAGAGAACTTTGTTTCCAGATTTCAGAGCAATGCTACGTGTACAAAATTGATTTACAAATTTGGGTTACAAAATGAGTATAGTCCAGATTTTGTCACACTCATTTTGTGAAACAATTTTGTAACCCAATTTTGTACAACGTAGCATTGCTCAATTAATAAAGATTTTGTGCAAGATTTGTGAAATTAATCACGTTCCGTCGTCAATTTATTGGGAGATTTATGTTACGCAAGGAAGAAGATGAAGAACAATTGTTGGTATTTGTGAGGCCAAGATCAAAAATAGCTTGGAGGAATTTTATCTTGTTTATTGTAATTAAACTCGGTGATGTCTTTTAATTCTTTTTAACTCTTTTTTGTTTAATTCCAAGATTATGAGTGGCCAAGTGTGTTTATGTTAGGATGAAGAATTAGCTTAGTAATTTTAATATTTTGTTTAATTCTAAGACTTTATGCCATTTCAATATGTGTTAATTATTTATTGTGTTATTAATGCTTCAATTGCTTGCGCAATAATTGAGTTAGGGATAGTACCAAGACGGAGAGGTGATGTATGATTTTAGCTCGTGCAATAAACAACATATTATTTATAAGAGATCGAGAGATAATTATAGGATGTGCAATCTAATTGAATTTCTATAGGTTAATGCATTTATATGTGTGTGAATTTACATATAGATATAGTAAATTTGGACGGCATATAGGCCGAGCCTGGCCACAGAGATGTGGAATTTGGCCTGATTGACACCACTACTTGGGGGCGAGGGCTATTTTGCTACATTGTTCCCCACACTGAGCTTTGTCTCTCTGGTTAATTAGCTCATCTAACTGCATATAGTATGTGGTATATTTACTAATTACTATCTATTTGTGACTACTCAGTTAATAATATTAGAAAATTTATTTGTGGTCTGTAGATATTAACAGAACTTAACATAACGAAATGTAATCATTTATCGATTTAGATATATAAAAATGTGAAACATCAGATTACAGAAATGGAATGTCAGAGTTAGAATTGCATGATATATTAAAATTGTGCCTTTATGGATTATGCAACAACAGTACTGGTTATTTCTAGGAGTATGGAAAGAAGACCAGGAGCTATAGGATATTTCATTTTCCCGTCTCCAAGGAAAACATTGTTAGGCTAAACCATTTATTGCATGTTTGGTACGTAGTATTAGATCATATTAGATAGTATAATGGACAAAATTTCTGTTACTTTTTCTTCCTTGATATTGTTTAGAATTGTATAATACACCTTAACATGCCATAACTTTTTCAAGAAACAGTGGTTTGATATCATTCATGTTGAATACAAGCCCGAAAATCTTGGAACAGGTAAGTGAAAAGAAAAGAAAAAAATACACAAGCCAGAAGAACCATAGTTTTAAGCTGAAAAGCTTTGGTTCTCTTTGATTTAGCGCTATTACATTAAGCAGCAGACTGAAAGACTATGAAAACTGGTGCCAGTAATAGTTCAATGGAAATTTGCAACCAAAGTTTGCTGGTTATCTATGTTTCCATGAAAATCATCTAAATTCCACAAACATTCCCATAAAATGTCCTCACTTGAGGCCTCATGTCCGGTTGCATAGCCGTTGAACATAGAATATAGGAAGCCAAGATCATCTGATGCATTCCGATATATGATTTCTTGCTTCATTTGAGCCTGAGTTGGCATTCTATTTTCACTCTCGTCAAGCAATGATATGACTTTCTTCAGGTTTATTTGATCTTCTTGTTTTTCTTGCTGCTGTAATTGAAATTGTTGCCTTCTCAGAAGGTGGGCTCGCCATTTTTCAGGATTTTCTGAAGAAGCTTCTCCTTTTTTCTTGAAATGTGTCCTCCAGTAGTTCTTGATTTCATTGTCAGTTCTTCCTGGTAGACTTCTAGCAATTGTTGACCACCTATTCTCCAGAATTCGTTGAAAGTGATCAAGTTGTAAACTAAAACATTATGAGCTTGTTCAGTAAGGTAGATATATAGTATATACCTGTTACCCCATTTAGCATGCAGCTCAAGGATTATACTCTCTTCATGTGGGGTTATTTGTCCCCTCTTCAGGTCTGGCCTAAGGTAATTTACCCATCTCAATCTACAGCTTTTCCCATTCCTTTTCAATCCTGTGAAAAACAAATAAGCAAATAAAACAACTGAATAGGAAGGACAAGTTGATACTTAGATAAACATTTTTAAAACAACTGAATGTGAAGCATATGAGTCATGTATATGTCACGATAGCAATTTATCGAGCACACTGCCCAGTCCAGCATAATAAACACGCGAATATAGTACTTAAAAAGTGCACGGGGATGGAGATTTTAAGGGAGTTGAGTACCTACAAACCTAGATACATTATTCCATCTTCCTTCACCATGCAATTTGACATATTGAATGAGCAACCTGTCTTCTTCTGCAGTCCAAGGGCCCTTTCTCCACCCTCCTCCTATGACTCCCCATCCCATATTTTGTGCCATAGACATAAAAGAGGAAAAAAAAACTATGTTTTTGTTCTGTAATATGTAGGATTTTTATTCTTAAAATTCCCTGACATAAGGTACTAGTGTTTGCTCTATATTTATACTTGTACTCTGGTCTTGTTTCATTCCATCAATCAATTGACGTCCTTATCAAATTTTTAATGTGCTCCACATAAGCTAAAGATCAACTATGCTGATTGCTGGACCATTTTGAGCTGTGGAAGTTACTATAGTACCCTTACTCATAGCTTGATCAATATGGTTGTTATTGTATTTAATAAGCATTAATCGATTTTTCTATTTTTAGTGGGATTGTATTAGATCTTTACCATGTAACCTGACAGTGATATGTCTGTTGGAATGTTACAAACTCTTTGTAGATTAGACGTACACAATAGGTGTTTTAATCCGTATCAATGGAGAGACGTCCTATGAAGGTGAGATACGTAACAACTCTAATTGAGTTGTATACTTATAACTGCACCGGCAACCTCCCTGTACGAGCCAGCTTCGACGGAGTGTTCTCATGGAGAGTAGATCCCCTTCTAGGTCTGAGTCATATGACTATTGTTGCGTACAAAATAACTTTGAAGATGCTACTTTCAGTAGAAAACTAGTTCTAAAGTGTGGTACGTCGAGAGTGTTATTATGAAAGGAGAGAAATGACTATCTAAATTGATTCGTTTATCCAATAAGCTCCAATTGTTACTTCTTTTATTTTGATAGTTTATTGATTCCGTGGATTATACATATGAACACAAATACTTTGACGATTCCCACTAGTTGTCTTGGAGATACTATGTCTTTTCTTATGTGCCGTCCTTTTGGGCGGTCTATCATCGACCACTTCATAGGTAATACACAACCAATGAGTGGATTTAAAGACACTTGAGGGAGTCATAGCTTTTTCAGCTCTCTTACAAGTTGGTTCCGTGTGCCGGTGTGCGAGTTCTATCTAAGATGGCTAGTCAAGAAGGATGATTGTACTATAATCAAGATATGTATATAATAATAATAATAATAAAAAAAAACACCCCTTGAAGCACTTGCTAATTTTTCCGATTAAAAGAATAAGTGGGTGCTTGACTCTTGAACTTGAAAACAACTAGAAGGCCAATAAGCCTTCACCAAGTGTTGGGATTTGGTTACATTTTAAGAAGATTTATATTGATACACAGTGATTAATGGCCATGATATTTATTGATTAAATATAATTTGTTGGACACGATTTTTTGGCATTAAGGCTTTTAAATATTGGATGAATCGTGCTTTAATATGTCCTTGAGAGGACAGGTGGTACGAATGTGATGAGTTTCGACATAGTGCTTTGGTTATCAAAGAACATTTTCTTAGCAAGTTCAATGGGGATTTTTTTTTCCCTAGACCCTTTGAAAAAAAATAAGGGTAAAAACTTGAGTTTATTTATTAGATACTAATGTATTCAACTTTATGAACAAATTCTTGGTTGGTATCAATACATATACACTCTATTTGATTTGATTTTTGAAAAGTTAAAAGTGAGTTTCGAGATTAAGAAATTTTTTTAAATTTTTTTGTCGCCGTCCCTTAAAGTGATTTTGAAATCCCTTTATATATACTAGTCAAGTTGAACGTGCATTACAGTTATTCTGAAATACTTTATAAATGTTGTAAACGTAATATTTGATATTAATTTGTAGAGATGATTTGATGAGTATCAAACGATCTAAAGAAAATAAAATTTAGGATAAAAATTTAACAGAAGAAAATTGTACTTTAAAACCCAACTTCTATGATTCATATTTTTTACGACGATGAAAAATTACAAATGAACAATATATATTTTTATACTACATTTGGTACATAAGAATTAATCTAATACATGAATTTAAACACACATTAAAATTTCTAGATACATGAATATGAATAAATTCATCTACAATACTCTATATTCATATAGATCAAGATTTATTGAGTTTATATTAATTTGAATGTTAATTAATTGAGAATTAACGACACGAAATTCATACATGATAAGGATTTTGTAATATTTATTACATATTGAAAAACGAAAAGTAAGGTATTATTGAAATAATTAAATTGTAGTAGGGTTAAAACTGTCTAAAAAATGATTCCCACTTGATGTGATATTTAATATATTATAAATATAATAAAAAAAGAATTTGATTCTATGTGCGCCGGTGGCTAAGTCTTCATAACAATATATTTTTGCTAAAGTATGACGTCTGATTAAAAGAGATTTTAGAGTAAGTTGATCAAATGTTAACTCCGTGCTACAAAAAGCGGAAGCTTTCTTAAATATGCCTAAACTAGAATTTGATCATTAATAAGGCTCATATTGATAGGAGTGATGCAAATGCAATCTAAACTATACCATGTTAAATGGTTTTCTAGAAGCATTTGCTTTTTTATTTTTATAATTTGATATTTATAAAGGTAGTTGGATTTCAGAATCAAGGTGTAGTTGGGATCCAACTACAACTTTGAGGCTTGATTTCTTGTATAATTTATATTACATAGATATTGTTTTTTTAAGCTAAAGTATCTGATCTTTGCAATGTTGTCTCCATCTAAGATTCGTTCTAATCAAATTCGTCATCATACATTATTAATTAACTACTTTATAGATAGAAATGAGTGATGTATTATATATGTGGATTGTTGAAAATAGTAGGACTGGATAAAACTCTCGAACCGAATCGGACCTAACCGAGTGATTTTTCATAAGTTAAATATCTGAACGGGTATCCAAATTGAGAACCGATGAGTTTGAGTTGGTTCTCGATTCTAGACCAAAAATCGAAGAATCGAATCTAAATAATTTTTTATATTGAATTAATTAAATTATTTTAATTTTTTTTAAAACAAATTAGCAAATTAATCCAGCCAAATTAGTTTTTTTTTTTGTAACTTTGATATGGACCACCGAGTTTTAATATTAATATCTACTTTTTGATATTTGTATTCATTGAATTAATCTTATTGGACAACTTGATATTTATATGTTTTTAAATTAAGCTACGTTAATTTGTAAAAGTTACTAATGAAAATGTCATTAGTTGTATTTATGTAGTATTGTTGTTAACGTAAAAAAAATAATAATTACGGTACGGAACCGAACCGAACTCGAACAGTTCCATAATTATATTTGAACTCGACGGTTCCATTTATTAAATACCCAAAAGTTTTGGTTCGGTTGGTTCTCTTCAGAACCGAACCATGCCCAGGCCTAGAAAATAGAGTTCGATCAATTTATAGATAATTTATAAATTTGCCAAACAGAAGCATATTAATTGACGAGCAAACGAGGAAGATTTTCAATAAATTTTATAAATTTATGCATAGTATTCCTCATATATTGGCTGGTTTGAACCGTAAGGTTCTCTAACATTTATGTACTTTAAAAAAAAAATAAAAAAAATCTTTGAAGTTACTTTCAAATCCTAGAGAACATGATGCAATTAATAATAATGAAAAGCTGGTAGGCAAAAAAGGAACCGATTCATGCATTGATTGCAAGGGCTCTAATAGTGCACAACATAAAACGTTGTTGAACTGCAACTTTCCTTTGACTGAACTTTTGAGGTTTCTGGCTGTAATAATCAAAGGCATTCAAAGACAGGTAAAAAGCATAATTAATTATTTAGTAATTAAGTTCAAAAGGTAAATGCATCATAATTATTATTAAATGATAATTTGGATTATAACTGGATTCCAAAGCGATAAAGTATTGGTCAAAGTAATGTATTTCGGCTTGTGTCCAGTCATTTTCCTTCTAAAGGCTACAATATCAAGGTCATCCAAACCTTCCATGTCTCTAAGAGAGATTGTGCTTAAATTTAGCAAATAAATTGCTTATTTTCTAACTTGTTTAGCTTCTAAGTTGTGAGACTCATTTGCATTTTGATCCACATAATTTATAAATCCTGATAAGTGTATTTTTATATACTTATTGGACACTTAGAACGAACTAATTATTGATGAATTGAGCGGATTTTTATTTACAATTGTGTAACTATGGCTTTTGTAGGTCAAGATCCCAAAAGGAGATAGAACAAAGGAAAAGGAAGAGAAAAGGGACCAAAATCGTGAAAAAAAGTTAATTTGGGGATCAAAGCGCACAAGTGTCTTAAGTTGAGGGACATTAGATGCAATTTATTAAGGTCATGAATGAAAGAAAAGTCAAAATCTAAGGACCAAAATGTATAAGATCAAATTTGAGGGATCGATGTGCAAATATGCAAGGGATTAAATTGGAAGAAACAGAAAGAGAAGTAAGGCACGTGCCCGACTGAGCCTAGCGATAGAGATTAAAATGGTCTCAAGGTGTGCGAGCCTCGGCTTAGGTCTGGGATCGCCTTTTGTTTTGTTTTCAAATTTCAAGAGCTGTTTTGTAATTATTTTAGGGCGGTTTTCTTAAGGTTTTAAAGATCGAAATGTAGCCATTTTAATTGACGCGAAATCGGGAACAAGATACACGTGGAAAACATGGAATTGATTTGAAAACGTCGCGAAAGCCCAAATTCAGGTTGTAGATGATAGAATATCAATCCGCAAATTATCCAAGCAACCAAATAAAAACGAAGTT
>CAIGRO010050175.1:0-18168 GCA_903798355.1 Fraxinus baroniana
CATTAAAATTTTCATTATCATTCTCTTACTCATTTTCAACCACACATTTTTTAATAAAATAATATTTTCCATCACTTCAACAATTTTTCCTTCCTTTGAAAATAATGTGACTCAAACACACCCTAATATATATATTTTTAAAAATATTAATTTATATAAAGTGTACTTATTTCGAAACAATTATACAATATGTTTATGGAGTATCTATTCGTAAGAATATCAATACGTTATTTACACATATTTTTTGCTTCTTCAGTACCAATAATACAATATTTTCATATAAATGTTTTTAAAGAACAAAGTTATTATTCATTAAAAATCTCAACTCAATATTTAGTCGTTTACTATGTACTTCTTCAAGAAGACAATGTGATATATTGTATTAAAGTCGTGTTTCTTTAGGAACAATAACTTGTTCTTTTATATTCATGAAGTTATGCTTCTTCTTCAATATTAATCAATAAAGTCGTGTTTTCAGAATCAATGATGCAATATTCTTCTCAAATATTAATTTCTATAAAGCTGTTATTTCTCAAAAATAACAAAATAACATTCGTCAATAACATTAATATCTAAAAAATAAAAAAATAAAAAAATTGAAAAGTCACAGTTTTGTTCCTTCCATAACCATTTTTCAAAATTTACCTTAAAATATCAACCTTGCTACATGAACAGTCTTAGTGACACGATTTTTTACGAGGAGGACGCGTGTCATTATTTTATTGGACAGTTGAAAAAATACAGTATCTGTCAAAGCCCTGTTCGTTAACCCTGTGCAACTGCAAGCTGATTATTGCAAAAAATATTCTGCAGAGATGCAGATTCTTCCACTAGATGTTGGACTGTGAATATAATTTTGAGCTTATGCATATTTTCAGCCCTGATCAACTTATATTTGTAAATTATTTATTTCGCTTGTATATAATGATGAAAAATTGACACGAAACAACCAATTAATTTGATAAATTCTCGACTCTTAAGTACATTTCTTGAATGAATTTGAGAAAACATTAAAGTTTAATTATTTTGTTATTTCATTAAAATGCTAAAGTTGGACAATTTTTTCATTCGTAGTAGGATACTCAACGAGGTAAAGTAAGGTCATGGGTAGTGCGAAGTGCAATATTTTCTCTCTCCAAGAAAAAAAAAATTAAAACACAAAACCAAAGTACTAAAAAATTGAAAATCCAAAAAAAACTAAAAGATAAAAAATTTATGAGTTCTTAGAATACCATTTTTTCTATTTGTAGTTTGATTGGAGAAATTAGAGTTTAGGAGATTTAGTTTTAGGGCTCGTTTGATTCTCATTATTGTATAATGAGAATGAAAAATATAGTTGTTATAGGGCCATACACAAGAGATAAAAATTCAAAATTGATGGATTGATGTGATGGATAATGACCATATTTTTCATTTTTATGGATGGCAAAATGAGAAGCAAACGGGAGCTTAATTTCCAAAATTGACTGGTAATGAAAATTCTCACAACATTAACCACCAACGATTAATAATTAATAGCATTACTTTCCATCAATGTTCTTTCAATCAATGTTTTTTAAAGGTCAATACTGTAGGGATTGACATGGATTGTGTCGATTTTTGCCTCAACCCAAACATGATCGGTTTGATCATAATTTAACCCAACACAATCCAACTCGTGTAAAGGTTGAAACTCAACCCAACCCAACCCAATCCAATCATGTATCAATCAGGTTGAGTTGATCGGTTTAGGACAACTTGTCAACAAAGATTAAAGTAGGCGGGTCGGGATAGACAGATTTATAATTAACTCGTGCACTTTATGCTCGAAAATGTTACATGAACATATTGATATTAAATTATATGAAGCCGAATTAATGCTTTAGGCAATTAAAATGTTTTTGTGTTGAATGTGTATTCGTCAATCAACATCACAACACGTATAAAGTTCATAAATATAGTGGGGTTGGATTGATCAGGTTTATTTGGTTTTCATAAGATAACCCATAACCCAAAACAACCCATATACAACCAACCACCCAACCCATGTAAAAACAACAAAAAAATAGACCAAAACCGGTCGAATTGTTCGGTGTGGACGATTTTGACGGATTCGATCGCATTTTTCCCACATCTAGTCCATAGAATGATAGAAGATTCATTTTAACTTGGACTTCTATTTATCAATGCAACATAGATTGATAGTCCATCTTTCGAGTCACATAGATAAAAATAATAAAAATGCACTAGATATGCTCTAACTTTATTATACTTAAATCATAGAATTATTTTTTAAAAGGTCCATTATGTCATTAAATATGTATTTTTTACATGCATCAAACCCTAATACCTACAATTGTTTCATATTTTGACTACATTATTCATATCCAATTCTATCCAATCCAAAAAAAGTAAAAAATAAAAATCTAACCCAACAACAACAATAAATTATCCAAAAGAAAATCAAAAGTGAACAAAGAATTTGTTTCGCAAAGTTGCTATATTACGTTTAATTTTCGTTATTAAAAAATTATACCGAATTTTAACAAATCAAAAATTTATTGAAGTAAAATCAAAACTGACAAGGAACCCTACTGGAGATTACCATTACCTAGTGGTGCATTGTGCTCCATAGTTTGCAGATATTGTTGTTGACATATAGCCTGAAGAGTTTCTGTAGCTTGATTTATTGGTTGGGAACCGTCTGATCCATCTCTAATCAGAGGAGAAGCAAAGAGACTACTTGATCCAATATTTTGGATTCCACTCCATTCCCCAGTCCTCATGCTAGGTTGAGAAAAAAAAATCCGCCCAATATCTCTTGCAATGCCTTGGCTTTGCTGTGGTGGCTGCAAGAATCTTGATTGAATTGCCGACCGCATCGGTATTCCCTGATTTATTGTAGGCAAACAACTGGAGTGACCACCTAGTTCTTGATTTCCCACTTTCCAACCGAGAGAATTGTTGTTATCCCGCGGCGGCGGCCGCGGCCGCGGCGGTTGAGTCATATTTTGCAATCTACGATACTTATCGTTTCTTTGTTCTCGTTTGAGTTCCTCAAGCTCTTGTTTGAGTTTCTTATAGGAACCAAAAGGTCCATGCACAGGGTCTTGATCCCACATCTTAGCTTCCCAATAAATGGACTTTACTGCTTCTTCTTGTTCCGGGACTTCAAATTTTTCGATCATTTTTTTCAGAGTGGCGATGGAAAAAACATTTTGAACCGCTCTGAAATCATCCGCCAGCTTAGCCGGAAAGTGCTTCCTCAATATGCAGTCGGACAAGCACTTTTTCCTCTGATACTTGCTACGTCGTGTACCTAATGCTAACGGAGATTCTTCCATGTTGTTGTCCATGTCTTAATTCCCTTTTACGAGAACAATAATAAACAGAATTCTTAACGGTTCATTCGATCAAGAAACCAAATTTATTGAAGGCACAAACTTAGAATCTTGAATCAAGATTATATAGATTTGTGTGGTGATGATAACAGGGGAGTAGAGAAGGTGGAGGTTTAAACGAATAGGGTTTTGCGAGTATACTGGCCGGGTTTAGATTCTCTAATGCTTTACTGTAGAATTTGAATTGAATGTAAATGTTAATGGAATTGTGATCAAAATCGAATAGGATTGAGAGGCAGTAATAAATTCAACATCTACATGCAGTGGTGGAGTTGGACACAATTTCTCGTGGTGTCCAAAAGTAAGTTTTAAATTATTATTTTTATGTAACGACGTAACAGAAAAAAATAAAAATAAAAAAACATATAAAAAATAAAAAATCAGAACATATGTGGGAGCCACTGCCCCATTTGAACTGATGTGGCTACACCACTGACTAGATGGGCTATTTACGAGCTATTATCCTTTACTGGGTTATATACAAATTGGCTTCTAATATACGGGAAAAATTCAAAAGTTGAATGTTAATTTTGACACAATTCAATTTTCAGGAGTCAAGTTTTAAAATGCAAAATTCAGATATTTATTTATTAGTTAAAAATATTTTTATTAATTAATTATTAAATATTTAATTCTAATATAATATAATTAACCCACCATACCTCCACCATCTCTATCGTTCTGAGGACTATTTCGACGACCGTTCTGGTAACCACTCATCTCCTGCGATCGTTCCAATGATCATTCCGGCGACTGCTCCGATTCCAACAATTATTCATGCGATTATTCCGTTGGCCGTTCCGTCGCAGCTTTATTCCGACGACTGCTCCGATTTTGATAATTTATACAATATGGTAACAGATTTACAATTTAGATAGTCACATATTATTTTTCAATCACAAATAATAAATTGTATACATTACAGATTATTTTACGATCACAGTTAAAAAATTTTGTAGGTCACAATTAATTCGTTGGTCGCATATTTTAAAATGAGTTGGTCACAAATCAAAATTTCTAAGTCACACAGTCACAGATTTTCAAATTAGTTGGTCACGAATTTTTTCACGATCACAGATTATAAAATTTTTAGGTCACAGATTACCGAATTTTAAAGTTACAGATTATATTTTACAGAAAACCAAAATCACCAAATCTGCCAAATCCACAACCTCTGCACTATCGCCACGACCACTACAAACATATCACACTAGCCAGTCACCAGACTTACCACTACCGCATGTATCCTACCTACATCCACCCTCGCCACCACCGTCGACATCTCCACCTGTAAAACCAACAATACCCAACCCACAACCTCACCAACATCACCAACATCTCCACCCACCTACACAACCACAAATTATATTTTTAGTCATAGAAAACCAGATCACCAGATCCGCCGATCCACCACCTCTGCACTATCGCCACAACCACTACAAACATATCACATCAGCCCGTCACCAAACACACCACTACCGCCCAATCCTACCTAAATCTACCGCGCCGCCACCACCATTGTCGATCGCACCGTTGACACCTCCACCTGCAAAACCAATCCACAACCTCACCAACATAACCAACGTCTCCAACGCCTACACGACCATCGCCAGAAACCACCACAGCCATCACGACCACGACCACAACCACAGCCAACCCCCCCCCCCACCCCCACCAAACACACCCAACAATGCACTACCCCACAACCTCACCAAAATCGCCGCTAATCCGCTATAGCCACCAACACATCTACTAGCACAACCAACAAAAATACCTTAAAACTCTCAAAAACCACCACAACAACACCACCAACGTCACAACCGCGACCAACGACAAACAAAAAAAATGAAGAACGGTATCAATCGCCCATCCGCAAAGTCGTCGTCGCGTCGTGATCAATCGCCTGCATCAATCAGCGCGATGCTGCTGCGAACGATAGCGTTGACGGACTGCAGCATCACACGATGCCGTTCACTACAGCGTCTGCCGGCGATCGTAGGGCAATGTCGCCGCTGCTCATAGTGACATTCCACTGTGTTCTCCTGCGACAACGCAAGGAAGGACAACAGAGAGAGAAAGACGAGAGCGAGGAGAGAGAGAGTGGGAAGAGATATTTATGCGGATTGGAAATTAGGTTTTAATTAGGGTTATTAATTTAATTAAAACCTGTTGTTTTATTAAATAAACTTTACACCTGTTTTGTGAATTTAGAAACTTAAACACCTGATTTTTTTTTGTAATTTCCCCTAAAATATTGGGGTGATTAGGTAATCAGGCCACCAGGGAGTTCTTGGGACGGATCACTTGGGTTGGGCCAATGGGAGCCCGAGCTTGTCAAACCACAAGAATTGGGCTGAGCCAACCTGGTCGGAGTAGAAGGTTTCACGACTCAGTCCATAGGCAAGCTTGATAATCACAAGACAAACCCTAGTAACAGGCTACCAGAATTTAAAATTTAAATAGATATATTTATTACAATTGATTTTTAAAAAAAGGAAAAAATTCATATGTAAGAGTAAAGTGTGTTCAATTTCAAAACTAAAAAATAAGGGTTAAAACTTCAAAAACTAGATATTAATTAATTCACTTTTATTTATGAAATAATTAATTAAATATATATATTGTTAATTAAATATATTAAGGTCACAAATTTATACAAATTATCGAATTAATTAGTCACAAATTATTTCTCAATCACAAATTAAAAATTGTAAAAATTGCAAATTATTTCTCGATCACAAATCAAACATTTTATAGATCGCAACTTCTTCACAGGTCATAAGTAACTAATTTTATATGTCATAGTCTATCAAATTAATTGGTCAGAAATTATTTCTCGTTCACAACTTAAAAATTGTGAGTTTTGATCCCATTTTTTAAACCACATATTACTTATTGATCACAATCAATCAAATAATTGGTCATAAATACATCTCCACACACAACCACCGTACTATCGCCACATCACTAGCACCACCACCTCACCACCGCAGCTAACATCACAACCACCACCACCACCCAAATATCACAAAAAATTAGATCCAAAATTATCACAGCTACAGCCACAACCTTAGCATTTTTAGGAATGTCTAAATTGGGGCACTTTCTAAAGTAATACTTGAATCTTCCCCATGCTTATGGATAGCTTTCGATGTCTTTTTACTTGAATGCAGTGGCTTCATTTCTGATCTGATGGACTCGAGAAGGTGGGAAGAATTACAAGGTGAATTTTCGTATCATGTCATTTCACGAAACAATACTCCCAGGAAGTAGTGAATTTAGCCATTCTCGTACGTTTTCCTTTAAAGCATGAGGGAATAGACGCATTCAAAAAGCATAAGCTGACATGCATTCATGACTGATCACCTCACAAAGCATCAGGAAAGTTTGTATGTGTTCATGAGAATTTTCAGTTGATTTTCCTGAGAACCTGATGTCTTGATGATTCTGAAATAAGTTGATGACATCTGGTCGAATGTGAAAGTTGGCCTGCCCAAAAGGTGGATAAATAATAGCCGGTTGCACATGAGCGGGTATAAGATTTAAATAATCCCTAAGAACTGGATCAGGTTGTTCTGGCGCATCTTGTGGTAATTGAACTTAATTTTGATTTTCTGTCATGTCTCTTACTTCTCTCTATTCTTTTCTTCGTTGTTTGAAGGTTATTTCGATCTCAAGATCCAATGGTAGGAGCTCAATTTCTTTAGAATCTTGCATAAATTACCAAAAATAATAATAATAAAATTTGTGTAAATAATATCCTAAAATAAAATAAAAGAAAAATTCGAATATTATAAAACTAATAAACTTAAAGTAAATTATTCCCCGGCAACGGTGCCAAAAAATTGTTCGTACAAAACCCGCAAGCGTACGAGATTGTTGACAAGTAATAGAATTGATGAGTTGAGAGTATCGTTCCACAAGGAATAAATTCAATTCAAGTTTACTAACTTTTTAAGGGATTCAAATTGTGTAGAGAAAATAGAGATTTTAGTTTGATTTTATATCAATTAATCTAAGAAAACAGTAAAATGTGATTTTTTATCAATTTATGGATGATTTTATTGGATCTCGAATCCGCATATTGCTATCTATATTAATTCTTGATTTGTAATTTATTTCCGTTCATGCGTTCTGACAATCAATAAAACTATGATATATAATTCTATTTTTCAAGACAAATTAAATCTATTTTAACCATGACCCGAANTCCGTTCGTGCGTTCTTGACAATCGATAAAACTATGATATATAATTTCTTTTCCAAGACAAATTAAATCTAGCCTAATCACGACCCGAATCTATTCCCAGTCCGAATTCGAATGATTAGAATGCATTAAAGTTTAGATTATCTATATGATTGCACATGTGATGAATGCTATTCTTAACATCTATTGCACATATGTTAATGTTGTTGCGTTCTAAACTTATTGTGAGTCTCCCAACACTACAATAAGCAACTAATTATCTAATTGGTGGCCAATCAATTAGATAATGCAATGGATATGCAAAATTAATCAAGAAACGCAAGAAATAAAATAAACTACTAATCTTGAATTAAAACAAATAAACAAATAGGGTTCATCTTCATCAAATACAAAAAGGGATCTAGCCTAACAAATTAATATATAAATTACAAAAAGAAAAATAGAAAAATATCACCCGGATCATGAAATAAATCAAAAGATGTTGATCTTCAATTCCAAAGTTGAATTCTTCAAAATCTTTTTGTAATTGACCTTCAATTCATTGTTAGGACTTGATCTCCTCTATCAAAATATAATAATTAGCCTTTTGTTCTTAATGAATTTGATGATAATTTTGTGTATGAAGAGGCAAGAGAGGTTCTTTTTATGTGTAGCCCTCATTCTCTATTTATAAGAGTTAGAAAATAGGTTAAAATTGCGTCCAATTTAGTTTCCAAAAGAGTTTGAATCGCAAAAGGAAACTAAAGATTCTTCTGCGAAAAAGGCATGTGCATGCGCACTATAGAACCAAATGGCTCTCGGGTTGGGGAAAATAAGGTTGTCCGCGCGTGCCATGAATTGCTTGCGTGCGCGCAGTTTTGCTTCTGAACAGTCTTTGGTATTTTGGCCATAACTTTCTCTACAAGTATTCGATTGAGCTGATTCAAGATGTTTTGGAAAGATAATTCAAATGGCTACAATTCTTCTTGCAAATACAAATTTTCTAATTCGGACATTTGCTATCCGAAAAATGGGTCTCAAGGTGATACTAAAAATTCATAGCATAACTTCTTCGGCTGGAAATTGATTTGTGAAAATATTTCAATTATATTTCGCTCCTTCGACCTCCAAATGCATCCAATTGATCATATATGATCTTCATTCATCATTTTGTGCTCCAAATCAACTATTAATATTTACACTTTGGTTCTCATACTTTGAATTTCCTTCGTTTTCGCTCATTTCTTCCAAATCCACCAATTTACGTTGAGTTCAACCTAACAAACATAATTAAAAAAAAAAATTAAGTTATAACTCATTCAAATCACTAACAAATACTCTAATTTAATGACCTAAATAAGTGTACCAAATACATTTATCATTCCGCTAGTGTGTACTCGGCCTATTGACATTCCCAATTCAAATCCGTATAAAGCCCAGAAAATCTAATCAAAGTTTTGAGATAAAATCATAATCAAATCTGTTTTAATTTTTTTTTGGCTCAATAACATTGCATGTATAAACGAGTTAAATTCCTGCTATATATCCTCAATAATCTGCTTGTACATGAACTCTCGATTCATTGTCATATAGAGTAATGATTATATGAATAACACTATAATTGTGAAGTCGTGATGCATTGAGTAACGAATCAGGAAATCAATTGCTATTTACCACCGATAATAATAACATTATTCTTAGCCAATTATTCATTTATATATACATTTTTATTTAGATAAATCTAACAGATCCAGGTAAAACTTAAGGATACAAAAACATGAAACTTGCTACACTCACAATCATTAGTGGGATGTGGGCCCCACACTAATTAGAGTGGACTGTAATTTTTATAGCCCACTAATGACTCTACGAACATCATTTCTGCAAAAACATGGCTTTGGCTACACACGAAATGTTACTGCTTATTATTAATATGTGACTTATAATTATGAATATGTGACTATTAATCACAAAAATGTGACTTTATTATCTTCATTTAATAAAAATAAATAAAAAACCTGATTTTTGAATTTTTAAACTTAAACACCTTACTTTTGATTTTTTTCCCCAGTTCAAATCCGTATAAAGCCCAGAAAATCTAATCAAAGTTTTGAGATAAAATCCTAATCAAATCTGTTTTAAATTTTTTTTTTTTTGGCTCAATAACATTGCATATGTATAAACGAGTTAAATTCCTGATATATATCCTCAATATTATGCTTGTACATGAACACTCGATTCATTGTCATATAGACTAATGATTATATGAATAACACTATAATTGTGAAGTCGTGATGCATTGAGTAACGAACCAGGAAATCAATTGCTATTTACCACCGATAATAATAACATTATTCTTAGCCAATTACTCATTTATATACACTTTTATTCAGATAAATCTAACAGATCCAGGTAAAACTTAAGGATACAAAAACATGAAACTTGCTACACTCACAATCATTAGTGGGATGTGGGCCCCACACTAATTAGAGTGGACCGTAATTTTTATAGCCCACTAATGACTCTACGAACATCATTTCTGCAAAAAAATGGCTTTGGCTAGACACGAAATGTTACTGCTTATTATTCTTTTTACAAAATCCTAGGTTTGGCATTACAAATAATATTATATCATGATACTAATCCTATGTTACAACAACAAGAACATGAACTTATCGACTCAATGAAACATCGTTGTCAATAGCAAAATTGCACGAAATGTTGGATCGGGGCGATTAGTTTACTATCCCAACCCTATGGTTCTCTAGGAGATTGGACACAAGTCTCAACAAATTTCAAAAACATTTCAATTATGTAATCATACTATTTATTAGTTATAAATTAAGCAATCCTCATTTTTTTAATCACTTTTCCCCCTCCCTTGTTCAACACTTAACCAACTAACTCTACTTTTTCACACTCCATTTGGTCGTGTCCTTCAACTTTAAGCTAAGGAAAAAGTCACATAGCAATCATTTAGTTGGTTGTTAAAACCCAAATCTCCATTGTTTCACTATAAGATTCATTAGGATTAATCTCGAAGAGCAGATTACACAAATTCTTTCGAGTTTTAGAATCGAAGAAGAAACTACGCAAAAGAAATGAACACGGCTAGATTTATCAAGTGTGTAACCGTGGGAGATGGTGCGGTAGGGAAGACGTGTATGCTCATTTCCTACACTAGCAACACTTTTCCAACGGTATGCTTTTGAAAATTAAATTTTGTTCTAACATTATCAAAACCCACAACTTTTTATATATTTCGTATTTGATAGGATTATGTGCCAACCGTATTCGACAACTTCAGTGCAAACGTTGTTGTGGATGGCAGTACTGTGAACATTGGTCTTTGGGATACTGCTGGTAATTAAATATATACCTTTGGTCCAGAGTCGATTCCAATAGACTTATTGAAGGGTTCTTTATCGTACAGTCATAGATTCTCGACCAAGATCCTCGAATCTCAAATCATACGACATTTCTTTACCTACCTTTTTTTCCTGAATTTGTGCAATTCAGGGCAAGAAGATTATAACAGGCTGAGGCCTTTGAGTTACAGAGGAGCTGATGTATTTTTATTAGCTTTCTCTCTAATCAGCAAAGCCAGTTATGAAAACATTTACAAAAAGGTTAGCTTTTTTCCCCAAATTATTCAGATTTATTTCATTTTGTTCCTGCAATAACATGACTACATAATTGTTTGTTAATCACAGTGGATACCTGAATTAAGACACTACTCTCCAAATGTACCAATTGTACTCGTCGGAACCAAACTCGGTAAGACTAATGGATCATTCTAGATGTACCGGATTTTTTTACCGAATCTTTTACCTACTACTCACAATGAGAATGTAGACCACATTGTCGAAATTTTTAAATACACATGGGCCTCACGCATTATGTGTGTGTGGGAGGGGGGGAGGGTAATCCATTAGGTACAAATGGATTAACCCAAGACTAATTATTAGTTCGATAATTAATCAAAGTTTTATTACGTTGTGTCAAATAATATATGATTGCAGATTTACGCGATGACAAGCAATACTTAAGCGATCATCCCGGGACAACTCCTATAACTACTGCACAGGTTAAATATATACAATCTTGCTACACGTACATTTTAGCTTACATTCTGTTTTATATTGTACTCCATATGGAACATAATTTTACCATTAATTTCTCCGGCACTTAAAAAATCAATGATCTTGATTTTGCCGCTTATTTAAATGTCATCCAAGGTGTAGGGAAATAATGTACAAGTAGCATAATTGAAATATACAAGTCCGTGAGGACCATGACCCTGAAATAGTTTTTGGAGCGAAATTTGAATTCAGGACATTTTTTTCCTTAGCAGGGCGAAGAATTGAAGAAGATGATTGGTGCAGCTACTTATATTGAGTGCAGTGCCAAAACTCAACAGGTATAATTTTCTGCAAATTAAGACCAATTTCTTGGGCATTTTTCTAATTCTAAATTTTATTTTATTTTATTTTTATTTTATTACAGAATGTGAAAGCTGTATTTGACACTGCAATAAAGGTTGTTTTGCGACCCCCAAAAGTGAAGAGAAAGCCACGCAAATCAAGAAGATGCATATTTCTTTAAATTTATGATTTAAATATTGTCATTTTTCTTTTAAGTTCCAAGTCATATTAATCATAAAAAAAATTCATATTATTGTAAAATATACCAAAGGGACAGACAGAAGATTACTTGATATGTAATTTTTTTTTTTATTATTGAATTATCTCAACAAATTTTGTTACTCTTAAAAATATTCATTTAAGCTCTCAACTCGAATGTTAGGTGTGGCTCTTGCCAATTTGTCTCTCGAAAAGCAAATAACATGGTTTATGTTGGAGCGTCTTTTATTATTCTTGGTAGTCTAGTTATGCAATGGATCAATTGTCATCTTCGATTCTTCTTGCCCACTATCCGCGCTTAACGAAATGATTGTCGGTTTTCAATATATATACACATACACACTCATTTAGAGGTGTCAAAATGTATCGAATTATTTAAGTTTGAGCAGATGGACCACTAATAAATCGTGCCGTTGACTAGTTGACCTTTACCTGAGCCATACCACCTCGGATGTAGAGGCCCAGAGCCCACATTGGCTGGCCCATATAGGCCTTATTGGGCCCATATAATTTTAGAAGCCCAACATGGTTAAAATTACTCTCCAATTTTGAACTCCTTAAGACTTCAAAATTACATAATTGGAGAACAAAGAAACCAATTGATCCCGTGTCAAAATTCTCTGTGCCATGAGTTGTAAAATATATTTATAAAGGAATTAATGGCAAATGGTTCCCTCACAGCCACTGAAGTGAGTATTCGACCGTAAACTTTAGGGTCTCGTGGGATTAGTCGAGTTGCGCGCAAACTAACCAGAACATTCATGGTTATCAAAAAAAAAAAATG
Organism: Fraxinus baroniana; assembly: GCA_903798355.1. Taxonomy (NCBI): domain Eukaryota; kingdom Viridiplantae; phylum Streptophyta; class Magnoliopsida; order Lamiales; family Oleaceae; genus Fraxinus; species Fraxinus baroniana. The sequence goes on from CAIGRO010050175.1 coordinate 12,994, forward strand.
GCAAATGGTTCAATTGTTGATCTTAAAAATAGTTTTCGCTTTTTAAAACGAACCGTCAAGTTTTCTGTCAAAATGAGTATCGATCCTTACTCAATCCGAATTACCCTGTGCATAATAGTTTTTTTATTTTCAGAATTAATTTTATTTACATGTGTCAATTTGGTATATTATTGAAATACTAATTCATTTTAGTAAAAAAGATTTCTGAAAAAAATCTCCCTCTCTCCTTGCTCCTGAATATTTGGAGCCAATATATGGTATTCTGCATCCAACAAAATCATCCAAACATTTTATCCACCCTCTCTCTACAGCTGCACCAAAAAATTTAAACAAAGCTTTGGAAATCATTATCAGAAAGAGAAGGATCGTTAAAGGATGGGAGCGTACAGGGCGGATGAGGATTATGATTACCTGTTTAAGGTAGTGCTGATAGGTGACTCCGGAGTCGGAAAATCCAATCTTCTTTCTCGGTTTACACGCAATGAGTTCAGCCAGCAGTCAAAATCCACCATCGGCGTTGAATTCGCTACCCGATCCATTCAAGTTGATGACAAGGTCGTCAAAGCCCAGATTTGGGACACTGCTGGCCAAGAAAGGTACTATTCATTGTGCATTGGTGATGATTGCATGAACCTTTTGTACGTTGTTTAATATTTGTTTTGGTTTCGGATGCAAATGATATTTTCTGGGATTAATCTAAGAATACTGTTACATTAAATGTTCATCTTCTTATCCATGAGATATCTCTGGGTTGCGTTCTTTTTTTATTGCAATGTAAAGGTTTGATCGGAGAAGTCTTGATCATAGACAAATTTTTTGGTTTTCAGAGGTGTAACGGGGTCCCATAATTTTGCATTGAAAAAAATTTGTTGTTTTGAGGAATTTCATTCATTGTCCTGAAAGAATCTTATGTCGAATTCTAGATGTCTAAATAGGATTTGAGGAACGTAGGCTTAGAACAAGAATTGCTTGTAAAGTATCTGACTGAAATGTACTTGATTTCTTGCTAACTCTAGGTATCGTGCGATCACGAGCGCCTATTACCGAGGAGCTGTAGGCGCTCTACTTGTTTACGATGTCACGCGCCATGTAACGTTCGAAAATGTGGAAAGATGGCTGAAGGAGCTTCGAGGTCACACGGACATGAACATCGTGATCATGCTGGTTGGAAATAAAGCAGATCTTCGTCATCTGCGCGCTGTTCCCACAGAAGACGCCAAGGCATTTGCTGAAAGGGAGAGCACATTTTTCATGGAAACCTCAGCACTGGAAGCTTTGAATGTAGAAAATGCCTTCACAGAAGTGTTGACACAAATCTATCATGTAGTCAGCAAGAAGGCTCTTGACATAGGAGATGATCCCGCAGCTTTGCCCAAGGGACAAACCATTAATATCGGAACCAAGGACGATGTATCGGCCGTGAAGAAGACCGGATGCTGCTCCGGCTAGATCCTGCGGAAACAAGAGTCAAGGCATGAAGAATTTCAACAACCCAGGAGTAGGAAATGTATAGAGAAAGAAAGCCTGTTAGTTTGTTGTGTAGGGTAATTGACATAGAATCTTCTGTACTTGATAGAAAAAGGGACCACAAAGATAGATTGAAAAGGAGACTTACGAGTGCTTTTGCCATCTAAATTTATGTATTAACTAGATAATTGCTCTTTCCTACGATTTCATTTAATAAGAACTTGCTAATTACAGCTTAAAACTGCAAAATGTTCAGCACAACTGCACAAGGAAACATAAAAATTGGCAAAAATTAGCTACTGTCAAAATGTGAAACGTGTTTGGTGAAAAAGATTGAATTGTATAGCACCAAGAAATAAAAATCGAAGCTAAATACCCTTTCTTTTATTATTTTGAATATTATCTTATGAAGAGTAACAGAATGTACAATGGCACAGTAACCATACAAGAGGAATAAACATCCTATCTGCCAAAAACATAATAAGCACACAAAAAAAAACCCTTCAACGCATCCTTCCAAATATACCGGTCGATTATTGCAACTAAAACACAGGGAACATACAAAACTAGTAAGTTCTAATTCTAACTTCTTCATCTCTCTGATCCACCTGTGCTCGAAACTTGAAAGGCCACTAAAAGAAGCATAGACATGGAGATGGAATCATCTCTCAAAGGTTACAGCCCATAGAGTATGAGATCATCATGAGTACAGGATTGTAAGCCCCTGCACTGGCCAAAAGAAGGTAAACAGAATATACATCAGTATGTTCGTGCTTTTTTAACAAACAAATAGAACTCAAGATGTTTATCTTAAAGTAATTAGATAACTTGAGTTGTAATCACGGTATAATAGAAACTGACCCACTAGTATGCAAATCGAGCACAAAAATTGAAACCAGTAAGGTATCAGCAAAATTAGCACTTGCAGACTGAACTGCCATGATGCCTACTTCAAGAATATATCCCAATCACAAATTTTTCCCATTACCACTATGGTCCTTAATCTACAATATCAACTGCACCAGGTTGAGACCTAAAAACATCGCATACAACTGGTTGGCCTTTTAAAATAAAAAATTAAAAAAGACCACATCGTGCTACCATGCTACTGCTATTTTCAACATATAATATTACCCTACAGTGAACTTCCATGCCCTTCATCCAGTTAACATTATCAAATCATATAATACCTCTATCTAAGTTAAAACTAAAAGTTTTTTTTCCAAATTTAGCCTCTTTTTATCACATTTGCCTCACGACTCTTCTCTTTTTTTTCCCCTCCATATCAGCACAGGGATAAATGCATAATAGCACATCACCTGTCCCCAGTCTTTTAAAACCTATTCTTACTCCATTGTCGCTCCAGCCACCAAAAACCCAAAACCACATCGGCCACAATCTAACCAAACTTCAATTATCCACACATACAGTGAACTTCACAAAAACCACATACTTAGTAAACAATGCAACCAGTAATATTATTTATTTATAATAAACTAAATAAAACTATCAATCAAAGAAATTTTATATATCAAACCATATGCCAGTGGTATAACTCACCAAGAGGCAACCTTCACAATTATATAGAGTCAAGGGAAGTCACCCAAGTCCGATAAAATATGGTTCACAAGAAGCTTCCTACCATTCGATTGGAAACTTGTTATGCTTTGCATTTGTATGCCATATACATGAAACTTCTTCTCAAAAGGAAGCATGCTTAGATATTATCAGGGTAAGATGGATTCTCTGGCTATCAGTATCCGTCAGAGAACCTAATCCACAGGCAAATACCCTAGTTTTCGAAGTATGTTCACAGACAGTCGGAAGAATTTCAAAAAAGAAGTGCTTGTTTGGGTTTCGTTATAAGCTGCTAAAATGAATAGGTAAAAATGAGACGTGGAAAAGTGAGTAGTAGTTGTGGTTCTTACGAAATGTGTTGTTAAAATTAAAGTTTGGCTTTGACATTTAAATTATAAGGAACTTATAATGAAACAATAACAAGCACTAAGTCTTCAGACTGTTCATAAATAATGAAATTTGTCATGGATCAAATGTCATTTTGATTTTTTTATAGAAAGATCTAGTACTCACTTTGGTTCTATTTTCTTTTCTTTTTGGATTCGAAACACTATCATTTTATCAATGCACTAAACAAGCTCAAAATTATTGACAAATCTGGCAGTCAAAGAGAAATCCCCAAGAACCTTTTAGACTTTATATGCGTGGTCAATCATAATTCATATCTAGATTCAGATATCGGGTGACCAAAACAATGGAAGGAGCAAAGTAAGAAATACTACCTACATCAAAACACGTACATGAATTTTCCTCGTAATGAAGTAAATCCCAAAAACAAAGAGCGAATTTGGCAACCAGTTAGTTCAAATCTTAAGTGCCTTTGTCATTGTTTATTCCCCTTTTGGGTGGAGAGAGTCGTGAAATGTCTTCCTCGTAAATGTTAATAATTTGTTCACACTAATCATTATTCATTGTCTAATAAGAACTTGTTGCACGCAGCTTAAAACTGCAAAATGTTCATCACAAGGAAAGAAAAAATACGAAACAAATTAGTTACTGTAACCGAGTGAGTACCCTCGTTTGTACCTTTTTTAACTATTCAATGATATTCCAAAACAAAAACATTCAATGTGAAGCATTCTAGGGAGTTCAAATCACCAATAATCCAATCTCATAACCAAAGAGCTTAGCCACCTCAATCGGTACAAATAACACCATACATATGCGAGCACCCTCGCATTAAGAGGGAAACAGAAAAACAAAGAATCAGAACAGATATTTTAATTACCTAAATCAGCATCAATTTATAATTTAAATTTTATTCTAAACAACAGAGTGAACAGTACATGATTTTGGAATAACCTACTAGTTTTTTTTTCCCCCAAAAAGCAAAAGAAAGAAAAAGGATTTCGAGACAGACCAGAAACGAATCCACAATCATCGAGCTTGATGAACCTCAGCAGCATCTTTATCACCACTACTAGAAGAAGAAGAGCCTTCGCTATTATTGGTATTTGGGTTATTCGGTTTGGAGGTGGGAAGTGGATTGGAGCCTTTGATGATCCAACCGAGAGCGAAAAATGACAAACCCGCTAGTATAGCTGTGCCCCAAGCGTGAGAGTACCACTTACTGTACTGCCTTATAGCGAATCGCCATTGATCTCTCAGCGTTGCAGCATCCGGGTTCACCGTTTCAGGTGGGTTCCGATAGCGGGTTCCACCGGAGTACCCATTCGGGATTTTTGGTGGGTCCGTCGGAGGAGCGTGGTTTTGAGTAGGCTTAACATCGGGAAGTTGCTTATCGGCCATCGAATGAGTTCGCTACTTGCACCGAATAAAATGATCTAGAAACAGAGAGGACTACACTACATGTAAATATTGATGGGATTCCTTTGCTTATATTTATTTTGTAATGAAATTTACGATCTTCTTATAATCTCAATTTTTTTCATTATATTTTTATCTTTAAATTTTTTGCAATTAACCCATTTTATTTCCAATCACATTTTTTATCTCGATATTTTGTTATCATGCTTTGAAAAGATAATAAGTATTATCAAAATTTTGTATATATGATTGTTTAATTAAAAATATGAAAGGCAAATAATTTTCTACGCACTTCTCGCAAATATTTTTGTACCAAATTGTCGTAATTACAAGATGTGTTTTCCCTACTATATTAAAAGAGGC